>CAUJRU010000930.1:0-258617 GCA_963277665.1 Viscum album
GGGGGCGGGGGGGGGGGGGGTTGTCCAGGGTCCAAGGAAGAGGGTGGGGGGGCTATCCGGGGGGCTGTCTGGGGGGATGTCCGGGGGTTTTTTGGGGTCCAGGGAGGAGGGTGGGGGGGGGGGGGCTGGCCGGGGGGCTGGCCGGGGGGGCTGTCTGGGGGGCTGTCCGGTTGGGCTGTCCGGGGTCCAGGTAGGAGGGTGCGGGTTGTCCAGGGTTTAGAAAGGAGGGGGGGTTCCCAAACACACAACCAATAAAATATAACAACATCCATAAAAATAGACAATATATAAAAATAAATCAACTCTAATACTATGCTACGAGTCTAGATAAAACCAACAACTAGAATAGATTAAATATCAAATCTCAGCAATATCAGTCAAAAATGTAATGGATCAACTTTTCCCACATCACCATCACCATCATCACCATCATCACCATCATCATGTATTCTTCATACAAACTGGACATGACAGTTTTCCCTTCGTGCTCCATCCAGACATCATTGCATAAGCCGTAAAATCATTGATCATCCACATAAGCACAGCACACATCTGAAATATGTCTTTCGAACATGTATCGTATGTGTGCACACCCACATCCCAAAGAAGTTTCAACTCTTTTATTAAAGGTTGCATGTATACATCAATATCAATTCCAGGATCAGAAGGACCAGATATGAGTATACTCATGAAAGTGAAAGGTTTTTTCATACACAACCATGGGGGAAGATTATAAATGTGTATAAAAACTGGCCATGTGTTGTGCGAATTAAGAATCTGCCCAAACGGATTAAAACCGTCACATGAAAGACCCAGCCTCACATTACGCACGTCAGCTGCAAAATCAGGATGTTGAGCATCAAATCCCTGCCATGCAAATCCATCTACAGGATGAACCAACTCATCATTAGTCTTCTTTCTCCATTCCAGTCCTTTCATTTCGATCATCACCAATTTGAGATTTCATTTTCTCCCATTGTGATACCACACAAAGTAGTTTGCTTGAAAACCATTTTTGGTTATGTGGTAGTTGACTTATTCACGGCTAAACCAAGCTCTGCCAACAAAATTGGAACTTGGGAAGTGTATGCGACCACTATCTGAAGTATTGTGAAATGAAAAATCTATAAAGCTCTCCAAATTGTTTTGAAAATCGCTTGAGATCCGATCAGTTTCATACATCCAACTTCTATCCATTCTGTAAATAGAATTTATATAAGTCATTTTGTCATAAACAATTCAATAGGATTTAAATTTAATAGAAAATATATTTATGTAAACAATAAAGGAAGGATTTTCTAGTTGATCTAGTGAACTATTAAAACAATGTAAAGATATACTAATTAATTCAATTATGTGTGCCTAGATTTGAGGTGATATGTGTTTTGTAATTTTTTCATTTATCAAATACCAAGAAGACACCATAGACCTGATAAAACATTGTTCAAGATATTACAAAGTGAAGGTTTTTCATGAAAGATGCAGAATGTGTAAAGAGAGTTTTTTAAATAAGTTATTGATTCTAAAAAATGGAAATATTGTGAAAAGTCAGTACATTTCATAACACCCAAACTAAATTCCACAGAACGTCCCATATCACCCCACTAAAAAAAAGGAAAACCACCTACCCCACTACCCTAACCATTTCAATTACCTCAATGAGGGATTCTATTTCTATATTTGGGAAGATATTGAAGGAGTCTAACCTGGATGGGGGAGTTGCAGCCGATCAGATGGAAGACCTCAGGTTAGGGTTCACCTGCGCGGGGGCTTCTGGAAATCGGGGGAAATGCAGAGTTATTTTCTTCTGTTTAATCGGGGGCGGGCTGTCCACAGGGGTGGAGGGGTTGTCCAGGGGGTACGAGGTGTCCAGGGGTAAGCGGGCTGTCCACGAGGGTGACAGGGCTGTCTAGGGGGAGGGGTGTCTAGGGGGGTGGGTGGGCTATCCACGGGGGTGGGGGGGGGGGGGCTTTCCAGGGGGTACAAGGTGTCCAGGGGGTGGGGGGTGTCCAGGGGGGTGGGGGAGTATCTAGGGGGTGGGCGGGCGGTCCATGGGGTTGGGGGCTGTCCAGGGAGTAGGGGGTGTCCAGGGGGTGGGCAGGCTTTCCACGAGGGTGGCGAGGTTGTCCAGGGGGTACAAGGTGTCCAGGGGGTGGGCAGACTGTCCACGAGGGTGGCAGGGCTGTCTAGGGGGTGGGCGAGCTGTCCACAGGGGTGTGAATGAGAGCTATAAGATTTAATTGGGTTGTCATTCATGTTATGAAAAACAAATATGGGTGTTAAGGATTAGAATAGTATTTTTTAGTGAAAATCCAATTTGTAGGATTAGTGACTTGATAACATGATGGTATCAAGTTTTCAATTGGGAAAATGTTGGGGCATTGGATTCTAAAAGGCTCCCACAACTTTCAAGGATATATTATTTCTAGAAAAATGTGTTGTGGGAGAAGGAATTCATCCTATATAGTTGATGTTACTTTTAGATCATGTGATGCCATACTCATTAAGATGACTAAACAAAACACAAACAAAGAGGCCTCAAAACTATCCAAATCTCTAGAAGTGATGAATTCCCCGTGCTTATTGGTGAACTATGGAAGTGATGACTTCCCACCTACACAACCCCCCCTCCCCACATCACCCCCAACAGACTCCCCCTGCACAACCCCCCTCCCATCCACCGACTGCACAACCCCCTCCCCACCTGCACCCCCACATGCACAACCCCCCCTCCCCAACCCCCACCTGCGCAACCCCCTCCCATCCACCCACTACACCCCCCACCTCACCCCCAACATACCCCCACCTGCACAGCCCACCCCCAACCTACACACTCCCATCCCCCCCACCCACTTGCACAACCACCCCCCACCTATACATCCCCCCACTTGCACACCCCCCTCCCTCCACCCCCACCTGCACAGCCTCCCTCCCCCCACCACCACCTGTACACCCCACCCCCACCTCACCCCCAATAGACTCCCACCTGCCCATCCCAACCCCCCAACCTACACACTCCCCTCCCCCCACCTACTTGCACAACACCCCCCTCCACTTTCACCCTCCACTTGAACAGCCCCCCTCCCCCACCCCCACCTGCACAACCCACCCCACCCCCACCAGTACAACCCCCACCTCACCCCCCAAGACTCTGACCTGCCCATCCACCCCCAACCTGCACACTCCCCTCCCCCCCACCCACTTGCACAACAACCCCCCTCTAATTGCACCCCCACCTGCACAACCACCCCTCCCCCCACCCCCACCTGCACAACCCACCCCCACCCCCACCTGTACAACCCCCCACCTCAACACCCCACCAGCACACCCCCTCCCCCCACCTAATCACCCCACCAGCACTCCCCCTCCCCCCACCTACTGCACCCCCAGCACCTTCCACCAGAACAAAAAATTGATTCACACATGACACCAGAACAAAATAGAAAACAAATAACAAATCCAATTTAAATTTTTGGGTATACGTACTACCGAACCTTAGGTTTAAGCCAAATAAAAATAGAAAGATGCAAAACATTAAACATAACGTTCTACTTATATATTTGATGTGTAGAAAAAACCAACATTGTGATTGAGTATGGATCTGGTGGAATGATTTTCCACGCGAGAGAGATCTTAGGTCTCAATTTTAGCAGTTCAATCGCGTGGATGGGATCTCGGGTTCGCTGGGATTTTAGGGGAAAACATTCCAAACGGTTTTATCAAACCGTTGGGAAAGGTTAGCTTTACCAACGGTTTACAAAAACCGTTGGGAAAGCCTTCCTAAGTCATGGGCTTTACCAACGGTTTTGTAAAACCATTGGTAAAGGGAGAAAAATTGTTAGATTTCCCAACGGTTTCTTCAAACTGTTGGGAAATACTTTTTTTATACATCTATGCCAATGGTTCAGCAGAACCGTTGGCAAACAAGCGTTGGGAAAACCCAACTTCCCAGTAGTGATTAGTGAATTTTTATCATCTATATTGATAAAGTGATTGAAATTATACTTGAAATTATTTATATTTATATATTATTTACACGTAATTCATTCATTTCATAAGGTTCTTTCACAAAACAATATAAAACATTAATTAGTGTAAAAATAATAGAACCATTCATTTCATTTATAAAACCACCCTATTTTTCAATGTAAACCTTTCCCTCAAGTTCAAAATTGAATAATACTAAATTTATATCTATATAAGTCACTTTTTAATTACTCTGAGGACATATTAAATGAATAATTTATTTTTTTTTATACATTTTCACAAGAGAAAAATCATATTTGAATATATAAAATAAAATTTATAGTATCTCATGCACCTAATACAAACATTGTTCCATAATACTTATCCCTTCTAATAATGGTTTCTTCAAAAAACACACTTCATCCTAATTTCATTCTTCTAATTTTTACATGATAATAACTCAAAATTGTAATATATCCTAATCCAATTAGGATATTCATCCATAAAAGTTATCCAATCCTCTTATTGTGATTCATTATCAACAAAAAATGGTTCTATATGATAAATCACACTGATATGATTAGAATTTCTAAACATTATTTTGGGTTTAATTCCCATTATATTTCCTGCAATTATTATTTTGGAATTTACAAGTTTTTTCTACTCTATTGTGATATATCTTTTTAAAATATATAAGTAATCACACCTCTCACTACTTTATAATCCACATCAACAAAAATAAAATTTCATAATTACTCCTCTTCTTGAATGATTTTGAATTTTCCATTAGTTTCAACTAAACTAATAGTATAATGATACATATTTTGGAGGTGTATCTAGGGAGATCATACCTCCCACAATTTTCTTTAAGATAATTAAAATAATTTTTCAAATTTACTTTCACTGTAACATATTTTTTTGATGAATTCTAGGAAATTCACATTAACTCTCCCTTGATATGTTTCCTTTATTAAATTTAGGGATTTACATATCATACCAAAACCCATAGTTTTTTATCTATATACTGTTAACCACAAACATATTTCTTCTAAAGAGAATCTTATTGTATTAAAATATGTCTAATCAAAATATTATCACCAGTATTCATTATATGATAAAATATACCCCTCTATATTAATTTTTTTTCATGAATTGAATAAATCTCATTTATCTTGTCCTTATGAACATTTGTATTCATTAATTATTTATTATACTACACATCATTGTTTTTTTATTTTATATCACTATTACATAGTTTTATAATGGGTATATTCTCAATCTCTGGGGATGTGAACACCTTATCCCCATTTCTGTCAGTTATGTCTCAATTTTTATGCTTACTTTGGTAGCTAACATAATTTTATTGGATCAACGGGATAATATATTATATTCCTTGTATCATCAACATATTTCTACAAAAAATTGATTTATTATCCTATTTCCATTAAATTATGTATTAATTCATCTTTCTAGAAATATTTTAATGAATTTTTATATTTATAAAAACACTTCTCATAATCCATAATTTCCTCATTCTAATCAATTATATTTTCTATAGTAATCTTAATAATCTTGTATCATACTTCCTTTAATACATAGGGATCACCAATCTTCCATTCCATACAAATCTTGTTTCTATCTCATTAATATTCTTATAATTTGATTAATCAAAAGATGTATCTAATGAAACTTTATCAGTAATCAATGATTTTTCTCATTGTTGATTCCTATTTTCATTATATCACACATAGAGATCAAAAATTAAAATAATATCCTTTTGTGTCTCCTCATAATTGATAGATTATTATCTAATATCTTTTTCATCACTAGATGACCATCATATTATTTTTTACATATATTTTTTATATGTCTTTCATTATAGTGTCTTATTTATACTTATCACATTTATCATTATAATTTATTACATTATGTTTTGATAGAATGCTCCTCTTCTTTTATTTGTTGTAATTTCATTTATTTTTGAAAAAACTTCTACATTTACAATAACCTTATACCTTGTTTCCCTTAGTTTCTAATTCTAGTTGATTATATTTTTCCTATTATTGATCATTCTTAGGGAAACTATTTAAAAACATTATAATAATTGCAATATTGAAACACATAATAGAAGATTTTTTTTATATATTCTTTTTCCACATTACAATCCTTTATATGAAAATGAAATCAACTCATTGAAATTCATATAATACTCTATATCCTGGGGTTACATTTTTTGAGACTTCATAATTTCAATATTACTCAATTCTATAGAATTTTTAAATATAGTCTTCTTTTTTGAATTTATATTCATCAGAAAGGGTGGACCCATACTCATCTAATAGGTTATAAATAAAATTTTTAGCTTATATAAGGTCCCCATATCAACATATTTATCCTTAAGTATATATATTTTTTCCTCAAACTAGTTCAAAAAATATCTTAAGAGTCTATTTATATTTTAACTTCCTCATTTGTTTCTTAGAGTTTTATCTATATTCTATCCATTACATTCATGAACATAAGTCAAGGAAACTCTTTATTTGAGAGGGATTAAAGAAACTAATTACAAACTCTCTTACATTATTTGTATTCTTTTTTTACATGAAAATAATATTATTTCTCAAAATAATTATATTGTAACAAGTTTTGTGATGATGTTATATTTTCCCAAGAAAACAGATAAAAGAGATATTAACCATACTCTATTTTCATAGATGATATCCATGTACATTAGAAATTTGGAATATTTTTTTATTTCCATGGTATGTTCATCAAAAATATGCATTCAGATGAAATAAACTATATCCCTAAGAAATACTTTTTCTCTAACACCAATTGAAATTCCAAGTAATAAATAGTGGGAAACACAATATAGGGGTTGAATTCGTGTTTCAAAAAAAAAAACAAAAAATTCATTCAATATCATTATTGTTATCTTGTCAATTAAAATTAGGTTCCATGAATTAAACCAATCAACAATGATGGAAAATAAAGATAGATAGATAACATATATGATAAAATGTTTTCTAGGTTCACACATTATATATAAGAACATGGAATGAGAGTAATGAGATGGCCCTAAATAAGAAGCAGAATAAGAGTGGGACTGATCATTAATAAGAAGATAAATCCTTAAAATTCCTCCATAAGAACTTTTTTTTATCCATGATAAAACGTTATCATATTCTTATTTCATCACCAAATCCTTTCAAGAATTCTCATTGTAATGTATTTTCAACTATCACATTGTTTCCTTAGAATTTTACAAATGTGAATCCCACTTTTTCAATAACCTACAAATCAATGTGTAATAGTAGAATATTGAAGTGTGATCTATAGTTAACTCAGTAGTTATAATCCATGCATTATATCTCTTGATAAAATATAGAAAGTCAACATTGATATCTTGAAAATCCAATTCCATGACGAGTAGATTATAGTGATTAAAATTTCATTATGGGATAAGGTGTTCATGATCGTCATCTTCTCACTTACCTTATGGAAGTGTTATATTGTGTTAGATGATATCTAAGATGTGTGGGTATAAGAATAAAATTAAATAAACACACGAACAAATCATGTATAGAAAATTTCACCAATAGTGTCACTATTATGGTATAAGCCTATAACTTGTGGTGCAATAAATAACTTTCCTTATGAATTACATTTCATAAAAAATAAATAGGTTCATATGTGAGTAGTGAATCTTATTAATAAATGATTTGGAGAATCCTAGAGAAACTGTCATGAAAAAACCAATTAAATGCATGATGTGATTCTTGTATTAATGTATCTCTTCATAATGAAATTATCATTAAACATGTTCTCCATCATGATATTGTTTTATACCACTTATGAAATCATTATTCCACTACTATCCACCAACTCTAAACATATTAAATTTCATCTATGAGACTTTTATCAATAAATACAAAAAAAATCATAGATAAATCCTAAATTAATTCTCTTAAAAACATGTCCCAATAATTTTACGACAAATAATTTACCAGAACACAACATTTATGTATAAAATGGTGTTTTTTAGAATTCTTCACATATTAGTGGAAAAATTAAAACATATTTGACCATGTATAAATTGATTCATATCAATGTTATTATTAATATAATTCACTATATATGGTTTCTTCAAACATCAGGGGCTCAATAACCTTATAGGTTTGATATTAATTTAATGATATAGTTATTACATTGATCTTCCTAAATAAAATTAGTTTAGTTTAAAATTTTATTTATATGAACTAAATTATATCATTTAAATACTATCATTATATATATATTATTATAATTGGATGGGTAAGGATGTATTAATTTATTAATTTATTTATAGGGGAATAAAGATGGATTATCTTTCTATTATGAAATATTTTATGGATTACTTTCAGGAGGAGTTTCTTGGATACCCTATTGATTGAGAAGTTAAGTTACCCAATGAATTCATCCTTGAAGGTAAACCCATATTGATTAAGAAATATCAAATTGATCCAATAGATAAAATTCTATTATTTAAAAAATGTAAGTATATATTGAAAAAAATGAATATCCATTAATGTGTACTACCTCATTAAACAACCATTTTCTTTATAGAAATATGGATAGTAAAATTTTATTATATTTTAATTTTTCATCTGTTAATGAAATAATGATTAATAATTAATATATTGTATATAATTAAAGATAGACTTTAACTAAATCATGATGCTTAGTATATTTCAATGATTTATAATATGTCTTGATATAACAAACTATAGGTAACTATAAGGACCCAGATTTTCCATGTAATTTTTTTTAATTATATGGAATTATTATGAGTCTGTGAAAATTGAAAGCATGATTCCGAGACCCAGTTCACCCATAATTAATTTATGAACTTTTTTTAAGGTACATTCAGTAAACGTGCGAATGTGAAATTATAACTTTTGAACCGGTGCTTGGAATTGAAATCTGAGGGCACTGTCAAACTCGCAGTACCAAGATTTGCTTATGGGAGGCTTAACCTTAACCACAGTGGGTCAAGAGAGGGATATTAGTTTTGCAGTTTTTTTCGTGGAAAATTAATAAAATAAATTTATTTTTCTTTTAATTTATTTCCACCACTCTTTAGGTTTCGGTGGTGAGGACCACAAGGGGGGTGGTCGGGCATTTAATGCAGGGCCTTAAATGCCCAGTTACACAAAATGGGTAACCACCAACTCCTTTAATTAATAAGGTTCATTAATTTTAAATTAATGAAACACCTTTTAAATTAAGAGTTAATTTAACTCTTCCTCTAGAGAGTTTTTTGAAATTTTTCATTGGAAAAAGGAGGTGGAGATTCTGGAGGTTCCTCTCAACAAATAACTTCAGTGAAGAATGGATCCACCAAGAAAGGGTCGAAGATCATTATTTGAGCAGCGTCGTTGGAGGCAAAATTCATGATCGATGAACACTGATCCACCTTCAAACGTGGAAGATATTCAATGAATCTTGAAATATGTATTATCACATTTATAGAATTGTTGGATCTTTATCTTTTCCCTCTTGTTCATGCAAACGTGGAGGGGGAAGCCAAACGAACAAGGCATGAACCCTACACTACTTGTTTTACCAACGTGTTCTTCCCAGGATTTTGTTCGGATTGGATGGATTTCGGAATGGAGGGATAAGCGGTGAAGAGGGAATCCCGAGGAGGCCGTTGGTACATACAGATGAAAAAACGGGCCACCAGATCTCACTAGGTGACCCACAAAAGACCGTCGGCATGGCACCGGCACAACAGCACCGACGACTGGCACCAGTGGTGGCCGAAATCGGCTGGCAGTGAAGGATGGGGTGGCGCGCTGTCACTCATCATCAGTGGAGAAGGTTGCGGTCATATCCGTGGTGAGTGAAAACAGCGGCCGGCTTGGGATGACCGTGGAAGAAGAGGCGGTACACATTCTCCATCAGAGAGGGTGGTAGCGACTCTTCAACTGTAGTATACACAAAGAGCAGTCAGCACCGGTCAGCCGCAGGAGGCAGAGTAGTGTGAAACGACACGCTTCTGGAGAGGGTGGTCGTGGCTCCGACACCGCCGCAGCAGGGACCCTCTCCATGTGGGTCCCACGGGGAAACCAGGTGGTTCCACATGCTTCCTCCGCGTGAACTGAATGACCTTAACCATTCGGGAAGACTTTGGGGGTTGATCCCCTCGTGCCAGATAGAGAGGCCCCCGCTCC
The DNA here is from genome assembly GCA_963277665.1 of Viscum album. Taxonomy (NCBI): domain Eukaryota; kingdom Viridiplantae; phylum Streptophyta; class Magnoliopsida; order Santalales; family Viscaceae; genus Viscum; species Viscum album. The sequence continues at coordinate 10,182 of CAUJRU010000930.1, forward strand.
AGCAGTTCGTGCCTCCAGCTGACTGTGCTAGGTCGCATGAGCCCAGTGGGGCACACGCTCTACGGTCCAGGCTGCATGAGCCTAGTGGGCTACACCCTCTGCAGTCAGAGCCACACAAACCCAGAGGGTCGTGCCCTTTGCATGTCAGGTCTCACCCTCCACTGGTCGGGCTGCGCGTGCCCAGTGGTCCGCTCCCTTTGTGGGTCAGGCCGCACCCCCTGGGGGTCGGGCCGCGCCCCCGTGCAGGTTGGGTTGGGCCCCCGTGCGGGTTGGTCCGAGCCCCTCTGGGGGTCGGTCCGGGTCCCCCTGTGGGTCGGGCCGCGCCCCCCTGCGGGTCGGGTCGTGCCCCCCTGCGGCCGGGCTGCGCCCCCTTGCGGGTCAGGCCAGACCGCGGCCCAGCGGGCCAAGACCGCTATGGCCCAGCCCAGCTGGGTTAGACCCGGACCGGGTCAGGTCGGACCAAACCGGGTCGGGCTGTCCCCGAACCAGGTTGGGCGGCCCAGACCGGGTCTGGCTGGGTTCGACCAGACCCGGACCCAACCAGGCCTCGTTTCTCTTAAAGGGCCATAACTTGTGAATTGGATATCCATTTGAAGAACCATCTATGGCATAGGAATCATTGAAGTGAGATGGTCCTTTTGATATACTCCACATGAGTTTTAGAGAAATTTGGAATATGGCCTGGTTGGATCGAACCTGAATCCAACCGAGCCCTCGGCATTAAAATGCATAAAACTTATAGACTGGGCGCCTTATTGATGCGTCGTCAATCGCTTTGGAACCCTTACTACGTGGAGGTCCTTTGGGATACTTCTTCATTGAACTTCATGGAGTTTGAGGCATTACCAATGGCTTGAGGAGCGGATCCTCCCAGAATCAATCATGCTTAGTGTGGGAATCTAGTGGTTAGCTGTAATGTGAAGAAAGAAAATTGATCCTATGTGGGTTAGCATCTATCGATCCTATGTGGGTCAAAATCTATCGACCCTATGTGGGTCATTGCTCAAAAATCCTGAGTGGGTCAGCGCACATCAGTCTTATGTGGGTCAGGATCTACCAATCATGTGTGGGTTAGCAGTAGAGCCTCTCAATAGAATAATATTATCCAGTGATACATCTAATCATCTTTACTTCTGTACTTAAGTTACTCCTAGTGTTAGATGAGTCTTTACCTTTGTGATACTTCTAACTTCGTGGTGTTACCATCATGGTGTTACCTTCGTGTTATTCTACCCTTGTGAATAAGTTGTGAAAATGGCTTAAAAGTTGTAGCCTTATGTTTCTTAATGAATGAGACTAGTATATTTTTATAACTTAGGAATATGTATTGGAATATGCCTATGTAGAGTTGATGAGTACTTCATGCTTATTGATTAAGGTATTTCTTTGTGTTTTTTTCTTTGTGGAACTCTGGGAGACCTTCGGGGGTCTCGGGTCTATACTAAATATAGTTTTACCCACCCCTGCACAGGCTATGCCTGCACCTTGCTATGTCTTGTGCAGACGACATACAACATTGATCGAGGCTGGGGAAGCTAGGACTGGACGGTGCTCAGAGGTGGACCATTTGACATGACATTTCATAGTGACTATTGATATTGAGATGTACCTACAATTTAGGTAGGATCCTTGGCAGATGAACACATGGGCTATCTCTCTATTGTAGTTGTACATCCTCAGTTGGGCTTGTATTACGGCCTCCCTTTACTTACAGTACTCACTCTTTTACTATATAGTTTCACTTTTTGGTTTTCTTTCTATTGTGTGCTTGGACTGTGTGTTTGCTGGTTTAAAGGAAATTCCTTCCATTTAAAGGTATATGCCTATCTGGTGCTAGTCATCATCCCCTGGCCTATGGAAGGCGGGGTTGGGGTTGTCACGACATGGGCCCTAGGGGACAGGGCATGACAAAGTGGTATCATAGGAGTTGGTTCTACTGAAGAACTAAGACTCTGATCTTTTCAATGTGGCAATAGTGTTAAGTGTTATGAGTATGGTTTTCAGTTTGGGTAATCCACTATTGGTGTGGCGGCCGACGTATCCATATACCAAGACCCTGAATTCCGCTTTCCAACTCAGTGCACAAAAACATTGATTGCATGTATTTTTGAAAAGTTTCTTTTCTTATGATCTCTTTGATTCAGCTCACTAGGTATAAATTATTGATCATGGTGCATCTGTTTTCTTTCAGGATTCCACCACGTAGACAGCCATCTAGGTCTCCAGTGAGATCTTGCGATGACGGCCCACCGAGCGACGAGGCTTTAGTGCAGGGCCCTCTTTCAGCGATATTACCATCGAGTGGTGTAACTACAGCACCACTACCCATTGGGCTGCTATTTTCACTAGCCCCACTAGTAGATAATGCATGCCAACTAAGCACACTGCATGGGTTTCTGCGTCAGAGGCCTCTGAGGTTTTGAAGCGAGACAGATCTACAGGCGGTTGAGGACTAGCTAGAGGCTGTGGCTAGAGTTTTTCTCTTAGTTGGCACACCAGCTGATTTGATGGTGATCCTAGCTGCCAGTCTCTTCCAAGGAACAGCTATGATATGGTGGAGTCTAACACTCTAGATACACGACAAGGAGACCCTCACCTAGGCAGAATTCAAGGGCCTTTTCAGGGAAGATTTTGTGCCAGTGACTCTACGCTCAGTACATATATAGGAGTTGCTTCACTTACAGCAGAGCAACATGACCGTGGCCCAGTAATCAAATAGGTTCACTGATCTCTCCCACTACTCCACAGATATGGTATGAGACTCTTTCTTGAGGGCCCAAAACATTGATCAGGGTCTCCAACGGGAGATCAGAGCATTGATGGTATCACTTTGCATTCTAACGCAAGATGGGCTGCTATAGAGAGACCTTTTGGTGGAGAGATTCCTAGCTAAGAAGGCACCAATAGTGGGATCCACCACTAGATGTTAGGTAGTAGATTCATCTGAAGTAGGTAGTAGATGGATGACATAGAGGACCAAGCAGGCCAGACCTTCTGGTGGATGACCTCAGGATATAGGGTCGGTGGTGTGGGGCTCACAGGACAGAGGAGTACAGATGAGGCGTAGGCAGTGCGACTCGTGCAACGGATAGGGTCACATGGATCACGACTGCCTAACCCCTCGTACGGACAACCAGTAGATGGTCTAGGGACATTATAATAATAGAAAAATAAGATTATTAGACTTTATATGGAAAAAGGTTTATTGAAAACCATAATAAAAAGTCCATTTAATGACTAATTTTATTTCAGGGATTTCCACCATATTTTTTTGGGAATGTTATCGGAATTATACTAATATAGTTTAGAAAAAATACAAGCCACATGTGGGGTAACAACCTATCACATCTGACAAGGTCATGGATCTTGAACCCATAACCGAAGGATGATAAGGGTTTTGCAGCTACCACTAGCCTATGTAATGTCCTAGTTAATATGTCACTATTTTTACATAAATTATGTGATCGATAAATATTAATGATAAACCATTGGTGTTAATTATGAGTTTTAGAGATTAATGTATTATATTAGATAACTTATGCTAACCATATTGGTTTTTGAAAATATTTAGAAATAGATGGAAATATTTTTCTCCCTTTTATTGATCTTATGATCTGTTAAAAGTAAATTTTAGTGCTTTAAACATCAGCAATTCATTTTTGGGTATTAATTTCTTAGACTAAATGGATAAATTGGAAATTTATCGAAGCGTAACCAAAGGATAAAATTGATAAATTTATTAAGTAATTATATTTCTTAATATTCATATACAATAAAAAAATTCTCAAATTTAGGGAAAAAAGATCCTCAAATAAAATGTTATTTGATTGCCATAATTTATAATGATATCATTGACCTTTTTCACACCTATTTTATTTATGGTTTTGAGGTCCTTAACTTTATGTTGATCATTTACTTTCTTGTGATCAATGAACTCTATCACTCTCAATAATTATTTACAATTTTCTTACATGTCCATGTCTTCAATTTTCACCAATATTCTCATACTTAGAAACATAGTGATGTTTTATTACATGTGACCTTTCCACTTTCCTTTCTCATTTATAAAGAGGATATTTTATTAACACTTTTTATGATGTGGGTTTTGAACAAAATAATTTTCAAATATCAAACCCAAATTATGGAGATAGAGTTAAATTTGAAAGGGTTCTATTTATTTAATATGGGGATAATTTAAAACCCTAAAATTACAAAAAAAATATATTTAATTTAGTATTATTAGTTACATGAAATAATGATCTTAAACAACCCATGAAATATATTTCTTTAAATTTAAGCTCTTCGATACTTATAGAATACGTAACCATGAGTCTAAATGAACCATAATATAGTATATCATTATAATATGTCCATTAAATTGGTGGGTATGAATAGTATACAATAAATTATGAAAATTATGGTTTTCTATTGATTATAAATAAAATAAGAATCATTTAAAATAAAATAAATGTTTTCTGAAGAAACTGTATTTTTTCAAAAGGTTGGTTTAGTGAGGCATTGTGTACATAAATTAAAATTAATTATTGAAAATTTAATAAAATTTATTTTAAATAATTAAATTAAATTTTTAAATCATAATATAAAAATAATCTTAGGGTGAATTTTTGGTATTTTTCTGAAAAGTTTCATATTTTAATGAATTGTAGAAAATATGAGATTTCAATTGAAAAATTCCTTTTTGTTTAAATTATTTATAAAGTTAAATTATATTTTAAATTGGTTTAAGATTAAAATTAGTTCAATTATATATAAATCAATCCAATTTATGTAATTTTAATCATTTTCAAATTAAATTTTTATATAAAAAATTGTAAGTTTTTATCATTTTCTGTAAGAAACCGGTTTTTTCTATAAAAGACTTCTATAAATTATTGATGTTATTACAAAGCAGGGCGTTCAGATGGCGTGCTATTCCGAGGGCCGATGTGCCCTGAATTAATTATATAAAAATGTTAAGTGTTTTTATATTACGCACGTGTTTTTAACTAAAGAAAATGTGATATCTCTTAGATGGTTAATCGAATCGGATATCTAAAACCACATTTGGGTCCGGAACGTGGTTTTTACCCTAAGCGCGACATAAAATGAGTCGGCGTGGGACGTTCAGACCCCTCGCTCATTGGCGGTGTGTTAAATGGATAATTAAATTATCAAATTATTCATTTAATAGATCAAACCTGAATAAATCCTAAACGGTATCTCGGATTAGAAATCCAAGGGCACGGTTGCGTCCGTAGCATGCCGTTTATCCGTGGTGGGGTGTAAAAGTTGTGGGCACGGGCCTGCTGTGTAACACCCGAGACTTTTATGTTATATAAATCATTAAAGGAATCTTTTTCTACACAACACTTGCTTGGCTTGCTTTACACGAAATCGTGACCTTCCTCGATAGCTTGCGTCGTACGCAATACCGAGTTTCACTAAACAACGATATGCTATTAAAATATTATTAAAACTAGCCGTTATGAATAGTAATAACCACTTTTGAAATTTTATAAATTTTATCTTTCAAAATGGACTTCATTTTTGGATTCGGAATACCGAAATTAGCCTAGGGTGAAATTTTGGTATTTTTCTGAAAACTTTCAATTTTTGATGAATATTGAAACCACTAAGTGGTAGGTTAAAAACTGAATTTTGCATAAAACTTAATTTTACCACTTCTGTGAATGGAATTTCGAAAATCCAAGAGACACGGTTAATATCAGGGACTAAAATGTGGTTCAATGAGATGAAAATAATTTTTTGGTGAATAGTAACTTTTTACTTTTTTTACCACGGTTAAAAGTAATTAGGGTAACTAAGGGTAAATATGATATTACTATTAACCTAACACATGTCCTAATTCTATTGGATAAGTGTAATTCGACCAAAAACAACCTTATGAATATAATATGACAATTTAGGTCCACTTGGATTAGATTATGACATTTAATATTATTTTATTTAATGAATAGTTAAAATAGTTAAAATCAAAGTTTAATAACTAAAACATTTTTAATATGGGGTTATACATAAGATAAATTCGACTATAAATATTCAATAGAAAGCTAAAAAGATTTCCTACATAATGATATTTTATTTATAATATTTAGACATTAAATAATTTAATTTATATTTGACACAATGATGATGCAGTAATTATCTTATTAATGAAATATTGACATAATTGATGTTATAAACACCAAACTAAATGTAATTTGAGACTTTTTATGAATTCCACTAATTTTATAGGTTACTATGATATATTAGTGTTGATTTAATCAATTTGTTTTGAACATATAATTCTGTTATGACTTTCACAAAAATCATATATCAAATAGTGTCAAAATTGACACAAAATAGTTTTTAAATCAAATATTATATTACTAATTGTTATTTTATTCCTAAAAATCTAAGGTTCGGACACATGACTTAGATAAGGATATATATATTAATAATAAACAATTTGGGGTTCGTTTGGCATGTTATAGTAAGTTTATTAATCATATAGTGTAAGAAAACAAAAAGACACGGTAAAAGTTAAATTATTTAACTTAGAGTTAAATCTAATTGATAAGGTTAAACTAATAACCTAAACTTGTCTAAATCCTATTGGTTGATAGTATTTCGACCCATCCCCACTTTACCTTCGAAATAAGACCCTTTGGAACCATTATAAACCGATTTTGACTTTAATATAAAATAATATTTTGAGGTATTCCTAAGGTGCCCCTCTCCTCCCCTATAAAAGGGCACCTCCTCCCCCTCCTCCTCACACCAATTTGAGCACTCAAGCTCGGCCAACCCCTGCCATTCTCTCCTCTCCACTTCCCTAGAATAATCCTATAGGTCCTGGTCTTCTTCAAAGACCAATCTTAGTTCCCTATGTGGAGGATTCAAAGAAGCGTTCCAAAGAAGAGGTAATATCCATTACCGATCTTTTCAATTTCGTTCTTCTTCAACTTCTTCTTCTTTAGTTGTTTCATGATAAAGTAATAACATCAGTATTACTTACATACTGATATGTTATTATAAATATGAAACAACCCTAATTCACCTTCTATCCATCCTACGGAAAACTGAAATCACCGCGCGTGCGTACGTACGGAATACCGTCTCCACGCCGTGGTGTAATCTATTTTCCACCATCACCTTACAAGGATGGGTATAATGGTGTAATGAGTAACTATTTATGATTATTATAAAGTAATATTGATACTGAAATAATATACATATACTCCAATACAATTCCATGATCATAGGAACAATATCATCACTCGTGCGTACGTACGGAATACCGTCTCCACGATGTGCTGTGACTCGTTCTACATGATCATCATTACATAGTAATTATATAAATGAATTGAATGAATAAATATGATATATGTTACACTAATACCATTCTGGATATAAGGTATCTATAACCTTAAAATAATAATAAGAATTTATTCGGCAAAACACGCATAAGAACAAAAGGCAATAAAGACCCGAGTAACAAGTAACAATGAAATATTACTAACAAGAAGCTAAGAATATGACCATATATGATATCATATCAATATGTATGATTCTGGAATAAGTCAATAACATTATTTAAACCATTATACAGGAGCTTCGGACACATACAAAGCAAATCGGACCTAAGGTAATGGAAATATCACAATCTCATTTTTATCCGAGATTGTTTATACGTTGGTATTTACTGGGGTGTATTTTATCATCCACATCTATGTTTCCTCAATATGTAATGTTATTTCCATCCAAATACAATTTTTTAAATCCAATTTTACCCTTTGGTGAGTTTTAGTAAAATATATGAAAGGAATCTTTTGTCGTTTTTCGTACGAGGTACATTTTGACTTTTTCGACAAAAGTACAAAGAATGTTTTTTTAACTTATACGGCACGAACGGATTTATACTGTTTTATAAAGCCTTATTTTCATGAAGCTTACTCTAAAAGATTTCATGACTATTTTCAATAAAATCTCTTTCTTTTAAAATTGCATGATGTTTTGTGAAAAGAAATTGATTTTGAAGAAGAAAGGATATTTTCCTCAAGAATTAAATTCAAGTGTTTTATCAAAATTATTTTCCATCTAAGATAATAAAGGGTTCTGTTTCTATCCATATTTTTACATTGATTTGACTATGTTGTGATGGAATTATGTTTATGAATTCCTTTATCTTATATGAATGGTTTTATGATGTCATGTTGTTTAAGAATCCCATTTTTATTACATGGGTTATGCAATGATGTATGATTTATGATTTTGTGGCACACATAAGAAAGGATTCATTATAAGATGGGTGGGACCTATATCTCCCTCCAATGCATTGGGTAAAGATTTTATATCTCATGAGATAGACATGGCTGGAATGGTAGGTTATACCGGTTCAGTGAAACAGGACTGGAACGAGGGTGACTCGGTTCAGAAAGGGACTTTGTCCACTAAGATAGTCTTGGCAATGAGTCATGACTAACAAGAAATGATTTTCCATGATTATGTGTGCATGCCACAAAGTTTCAAGTTTCATGTTATGATTATGGGGATCTCATTTTCACTTCTATGATTTGTTCCATGTTAAGATATTATGATCTCTTTTGCAGGTTATGATTTTCAAAAAGATATGATATGATTTTTATTTCCTTTATTTGCCCTTGCTGAGCATTTGAGCTCACCCTTTTATGTTTTCTTTTCCCCAAGCCAGGAAGATGGATATTAAGTAGAATATGCTAAAAGGTACCCTAGATATGATGAAATAAATGTGAGACACTGTAGAAGATTTATGAACCAGTTGTTTATGTTTCCCAGTTTCTAAAGACACTATACCTATATGGTCCTTTGTGGTTTTGTCATATGTTGTAATAAGTGTGCTTCAATTTTGAAGTATTAACAATGTATGTAAAGTATGGGTCATTATAGTTGGTATCAGAGGAAAGGTATAGTCAACCTTTGGAAACTAGGATGTGAAAGCCTTAGTAAGAACCCTAAGGATAAGTCTAAGCATAGAACACAATATTAGTGTTTTAGAAATGGCCATCAATAACCTAGGATAAGACCTTAAGCGTAAAAATTTTATTCTTGAATTATGTGGTTTTCCTATTATAATTAGTGTTGCTCACACTATTCTTCTTGGTTTTAGTCAATGGCTGGAACCCGAAGGAACCGTGTTAATGCGGAATGCGATGGGAAATGCAATGATTGTCCCCCTGAGCAACCAAACGATATGGGAGCTGGAATGCAAAATCTTGTAGCCATGCTCACACAACTTTCTCAAGCTATGAATCATGCAGGACTTCCAAACGAGCAAAGGAAGGAGCAACATTCTGTTGAATCCTTCATGAGGCAGCGTCCACCTTCTTTCAGCGGGTCTACTGATCCATTAGTTGCTGAACAATGGATTAGTACTACTGAAAAGATATTTTCAGTTCTTCAATGTTCTGAACATGATAAAGTCATCCTAGCAGTGTATCGTTTAGAAGGAGATGCTGATCAATGGTGGAATCTTATTAAGAATACGAGGCAAAGGGATGAAATTGAGTCCATGGAATGGGACGAGTTCAAGAACTTATTTTTCAATAAGTACTTCCCTCGTATTCTCCGAACAAAGATGGAGAAAGAGTTTCTTGAACTGAAGCAAAGGGATGATGAATCTGTTGGTACCTATGAAGCAAATTTTACAAGACTTGCAAGGTACGCTTCTGGTATTATTATCCAACCTGAGAGTAAGATCGATCGATTCTTTAGTGGATTAAAACCAAGTCATCGAAGGGAGTTAGCCATAAGGGACTTCAATAGCTACGAGGAAATCGTTCGATGTGCTCTCAAAGTCGAGATGGAGATGGGAGTAACCCATCAGTCATATGGGTTTGATAAGAAGAGGAAAATGGAATTCAAAGGAAAATCTAATGAGCACACTGAAAATAATATGAGCTTTCACTTATGCTCAAAGTGTGGAAAGAAACATGGAGGGAGTTGTCTTAAAGGGACAAGTAAATGTTTCAAATGTGGAAAGGAAGGTCATCGGGCATTTGAATGTCGCGATAATGGGAAGAAGATGTCTAATGATGCAAACAAAGGAATGGATACACAGAATGAACCTACTACACTTCAATGTTTCAAGTGAAAGGAGATGGGGCATTATGCCAATCAATGCCCAAATCCAAGGGTTGATGATGATGGTCAACGTCAACAAACTCTTAAGGCTAAAGACAAAGGAAAGTCACATGCAATTTCTATCACCGATGTGGAGTACGATAACGATGTGGTGAAAGGTACACATACCATCCACTCTAAAGTAGCAAATGTTTTATTTGATTCTGGATCCACCCACTCTTTTATTTCTGAAGAATTTTCTAAGGGTATCACCGTATTACCTCAACAATTAGACGTTGAGTTAGCTGTGACAACACCTAATGGCACATCAATCGCATCAAAAGTTTATAATTCTTCTCTGATCGAAGTTTGTGGGAAAGTGCTTCCTGCAAATCTTGTGATCCTTCCTATAGTGGAATTTGATGTGATTCTTGGCATGGATTGGCTTTCTTTATACGGAGCTCATATCAATTGCCAAAGAAGGGAAGTCACATTTCATATTCCAGATCAATCTATGATCGTCTATCAATGCAAGGATGAACATAACCTTCCAGTGGAAATTTCTTCCATTTTATGGGTATTGATTCCACTAAATGAAGGTTATTTATCTCAAATGGTTGGTGAGAAACTCGCGATTAAGAATATTCCCATCGTACGGGAGTTTGATGATGTCTTTCCGGAGGAATTACCGGGTCTTCCACCGAATCGTGAAGTTGAGTTTTCAATAGAACTCGTACCGGGTGCTTTGCCTATTTCAAAGACACCTTATAGAATGGCCCCAATTGAGTTGCAGGAATTGAAGAAGCAACTCCAAGAGAATCTTGATAAGGGATTCATACGCCCTAGTGCGTCACCTTGGGGAGCACCTGTTCTATTTGTTAAGAAGAAAGATGGATCAATGAGACTCTGCATTGATTATCGAGAACTTAACAAGATCACTATCAAGAACAAATATCCTCTCCCACTCATTGATGACTTATTTGACCAACTACTTGGATCTCAATACTTTTCCAAGATTGATCTTCGTTCAGGGTATCATCAATTAAGGGTCAAAAGGGAGGATATACCAAAGACGGCTTTCCGTACAAGGTATGGACACTATGAATTTAAAGTGATGCCATTTGGTCTTACTAATGCCCCTGCTATCTTCATGGATCTAATGAATAGAGTCTTTAGAGACTATCTTGATCAATTTGTGGTAGTCTTTATAGACGATATTCTTTTCTATTCAAAGAGCAAGGAAGATCATGAAGATCACTTGAGAATTATATTGAAGGCCCTGAGAAAGGAGAAGCTTTATGCCAAATTTACCAAGTGTGAATTTTGGCTTCAAAAAGTTGCATTTTTGGGTCATATAATCTCAAAAGAGGGGATATCTGTGGATCCAGAAAAAACAGAGGTTATCGAAAGATGGTCAAGACCAACAACAGTAACTGATATCCAAAGTTTTCTTGGTTTGGCTGGATATTATCGACGTTTTGTAAAGGATTTTTCACGATTATCTAACCCACTCACCAAGTTGACTCGGAAAGGAGTTAAGTTTGTTTGGACAGAGGAATGTGAAGAGAATTTCAAGGAGTTAAAAAGAAGGCTATCCAGTGCACCTGTGCTCACACTACCTTGTAGTGGAGAAAGGTTTGTGATCTACAGTGATGCATCCAAGAAGGGATTGGGGTGTGTTCTTATGCAAAATGATATGGTGATAGCTTATGCCTCACGACAGTTGAAAATCCATGAGCAAAATTAACCAACACATGATTTGGAGTTGGCTGCGGTAATCTTCGCATTAAAGATTTGGAGGCATTACCTTTATGGTGAAAGGTGTGATATTTATACTGATCATAAAAGTTTAAAGTATATTTTCACACAAAAGGAGCTGAATATGCGTCAAAGAAGATGGTTGGAGCTGATTAAGGATTATGACTGCTCAATCCATTACCACCCTGGGAAAGCAAACAAGGTGGCAGATGCATTAAGTCGACAAGACCATGCTAGTTTATCCATGATGAGGATCACAAAGGATCCAATATTTATGGATTTACAAAGGATGGATCTTGGAATTATAATGGAAGGGGAAAAATCTTATCTTTCTCAAATGAATGTTCAACCATCTATACATGTGAAGATTAAAGAGGCACAGAAAGAAGATGTCGAGTTACAAAAGAAGGTGAGAAATGTTCCTGAATTCAACCTTGATTGTGATGGGATAATAAAGTTCAGGAATCGGGTTTGTGTTCCTCCCATCCCCGAATTAAAGAAGGAGCTGCTGGATGAGGCTCATAGTTCTTCATTCTCTATTCATCCTGGAAGCACGAAGATGTATAGGGACCTGAAAGAGTACTTCTGGTGGGATGGCATGAAAAGAGATGTTGCTGAATATGTCTCTCGATGCTTGGTTTGTCAACAAGTTAAAGCTGAGAGACAGAAGTCTAAGGGGATGTTACAACCATTACCCATACCCGAATGGAAATGGGAAAACATCACTATGGACTTTGTCACAGGACTTCCTAAAACATCCAAAGGAAATAATGTCATCTGGGTCATAGTTGATCGTCTTACAAAGTCTGCACACTTCATTGCTATTAGAGAGGATTTCTCTCTAGATCATCTTGCCAGGATATATGTAAAGGAAGTGGTAAGATTGCATGGAGTACCACTTTCTATTATATCTGATCGGGATCCGAGATTTACCTCAAAGTTCTGGCGAAGTCTTCAGCATACTCTGGATACAGAGTTGAGTTTCAGCACTGCTTATCATCCCCAGACAGACGGTCAGTCTGAGAGAACAATTCAAACCCTTGAAGATATGTTGAGAGCTTGCTCTATGGATTTAAAAGGAGGTTGGGATCAACACCTACCTTTGGTGGAATTTTCTTATAATAATAGCTTTTACTCCAGTATTCAGATGGCTCCTTATGAAGCTCTCTATGGAAAGAAATACAGGACTCCAACTTGCTGGGATGAAGTTGGGGAAAGAAAGCTATTAGGACCTGATCTCGTTGATGAAATGGTAGAAAAGGTCAGATCTATTCAACAACACATATGAGCAGCTCAGAGTCGACAGAAAAGTTATGCCGACAACTGAAGAAAAGACCTAGAGTTTGAAGTGGGTGATAAAGTGTTCTTACGAATATCTCCCTGGAAGAGGGTTATGAGATTTGGAAAGAAGGGGAAGTTGAGCCCTAGATATATCGGTCCTTTCAAAATACTGGATCGTGTTGGAACGGTAGCTTACCGATTGGCGCTTCCACCGAATCTCTCTCAAGTTCATGATGTGTTCCATGTATCTCTCCTGAGAAAGTACATACCTGATCCTTCACATGTACTCAGCTCAGAAGTTGTACCGCTGGAGCAAGATCTTTCTTATGAAGAACAACCGATAGAGATTCTGGATCGTAGCGAAAAAGTCCTACGAAACAAGACCACTCGATTGGTGAAAGTTTTATGGAGGAACCACCAACTTGAAGAAGCTACATGGGAGCTTGAGGATATGATGAGGGAGAAGTATCCTCATATGTTTGTTACAAAGTGACGAATTTCGAGGGCGAAATTCTTTTTAAGGGGGGTAGAATGTAACACCCGAGACTTTTATGTTATATAAATCATCAAAGGAATATTTTTCTACAAAACACTTGCTTGGCTTGCTTTACACGAAATCGTGACCTTCCTCGATAGCTTGCATCGTACGCAATACCGAGTTTCACTAAACAACGATATGCTATTAAAATATTATTAAAACTAGCCGTTATGAATAGTAATAACCACTTTTTGAAATTTTATAAATTTTATCTTTCAAAATGGACTTCATTTTTGGATTCGGAATACCGAAATTAGCCTCGGGTGAAATTTTGGTATTTTTCTGAAAACTTTCAATTTTTGATGAATAGTGAAACCACTAAGTGGTAGGTTAAAAACTGAATTTTGCATAAAACTTAATTTTACCGCTTCTGTGAATGGAATTTCGAAAATCCGAGACACACGGTTAATATCAGGGACTAAAATGTGGTTCAATGAGATGAAAATAATTTTTTGGTGAATAGTAACTTTTTACTTTTTTTACCACGGTTAAAAGTAAATAGGGTAACTAAGGGTAAATATGATATTACTATTACCCTAACACATGTCCTAATTCTATTGGATAAGTGTAATTCGACCAAAAACAACCTTATGAATATAATATGACAATTTAGGTCCACTTGGATTAGATTATGACATTTAATATTATTTTATTTAATAAATAGTTAAAATAGTTAAAATCAAAGTTTAATAAATAAAACATTTTTAATATGGGGTTATACATAATATAAATTCGACTATAAATATTCAATAGAAAGCTAAAAAATATTTACTACATAATGATATTTTATTTATAATTTTTATACATTAAATAATTTAATTTATTTATGACACAATGATGATGCAGTAATTATATTATTAATGAAATATTGACATAATTGATGTTATAAACACCAAAATAAATGTAATTTGAGACTTTTTATGAATTCCACTAATTTTCTAGGTTACTATGATATATTAGTGTTGATTTAATCAATTTGTTTCGAACATATAATTCTGTTATGACTTTTACAAAAATCATATATCAAATAGTGTCAAAATTGACACAAAATAGTTTTTAAATCAAATATTATATTACTAATTTTTATTTTATTCCTAAAAATCTAAGGTTAGTCCAAATGACTTAGATAAGGATATATATATTAATAATAAACAATTTGGGGTTCGTTTGGCATGTTATAGTAAGTTTATTAACCATATAGTGTAAGAAAACAAAAAGACACGGTAAAAGTTAAATTATTTAACTTAGAGTTAAATCTAATTGATAAGGTTAAAATAATAACCTAAACTTTTCTAAATCCTATTGGTTGATAGGATTTAGACCCATCCCCACTTTACCTTAAAAATAAGACCCTTTGGAACCATTATAAACCGATTTTGACTTTAATATAAAATAATATTTTGAGGTATTCCTAAGGTGCCCCTCTCCTCCCCTATAAAAGGGCACCTCCTCCCCCTCCTCCTCACACCAATTTGAGAACTCATGCTCGGCCAACCCCTGCCATTATCTCCTCTCCACTTCCCTAGAATAATCCTAGAGGTCCTGGTCTTCTTCAAAGACCAATCTTAGTTCCCTAAGTGGAGGATTCAAAGAAGCGTTCCAAAGAAGAGGTAATATCCATTACCGATCTTTTCAATTTCTTTCTTCTTCAACTTCTTCTTCTTTAGTTGTTTCATGATAAAGTAATAACATCAGTATTACTTACATACTGATATGTTATTATAAATATGAAACAACCCTAATTCACCTTCTATCCATCCTACGGAAAAATGAAATCACCGCGCGTGCGTACGTACGGAATACCGTCTCCACGCCGTGGTGTAATCTATTTTCCACCATCACCTTACAAGGATGGGTATAATGGTGTAATGAGTAACTATTTATGATTATTATAAAGTAATATTGATACTAAAATAATATACATATACTCCAATACAATTCCATGATCATAGGAACGATATCATCACTCGTGCGTACGTACGGAATACCGTCTCCACGATGTGATGCGACTCGTTCTACATGATCATCATTACATAGTAATTATATAAATGAATTGAATGAATAAATATGATATATGTTACACTAATACCATTCTGGATATAAGGTATCTAAAACATTAAAAGAAGAATAAGAATTTATTCGGCAAAACACGCATAAGAACAAAAGGCAATAAAGACCCGAGTAACAAGTAACAATGAAATATTACTAACAAGAAGCTAAGAATATGACCATATATGATATCATATCAATATGTATGATTCTGGAATAAGTCAATAACATTATTTAAACCATTATACAGGAGCTTCGGACACGTACAAAGCAAATCGGACCTAAGGTAAGGGAAATATCACAATCTCATTTTTATCCGAGATTGTTTATACGTTGGTATTTACTGGGGTGTATTTTATCATCCACATCTATGTTTCCTCAATATGTAATGTTATTTCCATCCACCTAAAATTGTTTAAATCTGATTTTACCCTTTGGTGAGTTTTAGTAAAAGATATGAAAGGAATCTTTTTTCGTTTTTCGTACGAGGTACATTTTGACTTTTTCGACAAAAGTACAAAGAATGTTTTTTTTAACTTATACGGCACGAACGGATTTATACTGTTTTATAAAGCCTTATTTTCATGAAGCTTCCTCTAAAAGATTTCATGACTATTTTCAATAAAATCTCTTTCTTTTAAAATTGCATGATGTTTTGTGAAAAGAAATTGATTTTGAAGAAGAAAGGATATTTTCCTCAAGAATTCAATTCAAGTGTTTTATCAAAATTATTTTCCATCTAAGATAATAAAGGGTTCTGTTTCTATCCATATTTTTACATTGATTTGACTATGTTGTGATGGAATTATGTTTATGAATTCCTTTATCTTATATGAATGGTTTTATGATGCCATGTTGTTTAAGAATCCCATTTTTATTACACGGGTTATGCAATGATGTATGATTTATGATTTTGTGGCACACATAAGAAAGGATTCATTATAATATGGGTGGGACCTATATCTCCCTCCAATGCATTGGGTAAAGATTTTATATCTCATGAGATAGACATGGCTGGATCGGTAGGTTATACCGGTTCAGTGAAACAGGACTGGAACGAGGGTGACTCGGTTCAGAAAGGGACTTTGTCCACTAAGATAGTCTTGGCAATGAGTCATGACTAACAAGAAATGATTTTCCATGATTATGTGTGCATGCCACAAAGTTTCAAGTTTCATGTTATGATTATGGGGATCTCATTTTCACTTCTATGATTTGTTCCATGTTAAGATATTATGATCTCTTTTGCAGGTTATGATTTTCAAAAAGATATGATATGATTTTTATTTCCTTTATTTTCCCTTGCTGAGCATTTGAGCTCACCCTTTTATGTTTTCTTTTCCCCAGGTCAGGAAGATGGATATTAAGTAGAATATGCTAAAAGGGACCCTAGATATGATGAAATAAATGGGAGACACTGTAGAAGATTTATGAACCAGTTGTTTATGTTTCCCAGTTTCTAAAGACACTATACCCATACAGTCCTTTGTGGTTTTGTCATATGTTGTAATAAGTGTGCTTCAATTTTGAAGTATTAACAATGTATGTAAAGTATGGGTCGTTATATGCTGTGAGAGATGTCACCCAGGGGAAAAACCGTCTTTCTGAATTAATGACTTAGTGATATTTATCACTGATGATCTTTTTGAGTAACTTTTAAACAGATTCTTGGAATGGAAATCTGATACATCCATTGAGCTTGAAATGGGTTGTTTTTCCTAGGCATGATATAAAATGAGCGGTCGCGGATGTTTCGGAATCCGTACACATTGAGAGAGTTTCAGTGAATTTTAATAAATTCTCTTTATGTGTTGGGAGGGGACAACCTATTTTCTATCTCTCTCTCTCCCTCTCTCTCTCTCTCTAACGTTCTTCGAAGTTCTTCGGCGTTCTTCATCGGATCGAGGAGAAATCTTCGCTGAAACCACGACGGATCGAAGGTGGAGCGCAATGAAGGCATCGGCAACGACGAAGGGATCCAATGAAGTAAGATTCTTGTTAATTTTTCCGCACCATTTTTTTCAATTATTAATTTATTTGAATCGTTGTTTTTTATCTTTGTTTTAATTATCGTCATCGATGGATGCATGAACACGGCCATTGATCTATGTTTGGAACCCCATTCTTGGTTCCATTCTTCATGAAGACCCACTATAATTTTTGGATGTGTCAACTGACTATTGAATCCTTGATTAAAAGGAGTCACTGTAAAGGTCTCATCGTAGGGATCGCAAAAACGTTCTCGAATCTGGAATCGGGTGTCTGATCGAGTCTCGGTGTTCCGTCGAAGGGATCGCCCGATCACAACAGGCAGGAGCAGCCGGCGGCTGAGCACTACGGTAGCAGTGTGCCATGTGGCGGAGCATCATCGGAGGTGCGGATTTGGATGAGCCGGCGGTGGCGATTCGGGTGGAGACATAGTAGCGGGCTTTAGTGGGTGTGGCCGAGCAGGGCGGTGGCGTTCGGCGGACCGAGCATCGGGGTGTCCAGGCGGAGCTGGCAGCGGAGCACGGAGCTGGAGAGGGTGGCTTCGAGGGGGCTACGTCGGGTGTGAGGCAGAGTCGACTGGGGTAGCGCGGCAGCGTGCTGCGGAAGGCGGTGGAGCTGAGGGCACTGACACCGTCCGGTCACGGTTAGCAGAGGAGGACCCCGAGGCGGCGACCTTGGGGGTGCAAAGGAAACAAAGACCTTCCTTTTGCGGGTCATGCGCGACGCGATGAAGACCGGCCAAAAAGGATGGTCTGCTTTGGAGAACCGGACCCGAGGGAGGGGTCCAGTATGGCTGGAGTGGGCCGCGGCCAGCGGGCCGTGGCGGTTCGGTTCGGGTCGGCCAGGGTGAACCGGCCCGATTGGGTCCCCTTATATTCGGGGGGCCGTAACATCCAAACGGCGCGTCCTTTTGATGCGTCGTCTGCCGTCGTGAGTTCGTATCTGCATGGAGGACTGTTTGAAGTGGGTTCCAGGGTTTTTGGGTTCTATGTCCGAAGTCAGGTGACCAGAAACGCATTAATTTAATAATAATACATTTTTATTAAAGATGCAACGGATGTGGCTCGCGAGTCGAACGTTTGTTTGACGTGCCGTCTAAGGCACGGTGGCCCCGAAGCTGAGACAGGCCTTCCAAAGTTGGTTCGGAACCTTTGCGGGCTGGTTTCGTTGCTCGGTGGTAGGAAACGCTAAATGTGATTAATTAGTTAATTATTTAATTAATTAATTGTTGCATCGGACCTAACTCTTGTTTGGGATGTCTGATTGGTGTGCAGTCAGTGGCAACGTGACCCCAGTCCTCGTGCAGAATTTTAGAGGTGCTTTCTGAAGCATTCGGGTTGGAGACAAGGTGTGGGCCCCACAGGTCCTAGTTTGTATGCTTTATGGTGAAACACCACTTTTTCACACGACATCTGTTTAGGGTGTTTGAGTACTTGTTTCTGATTTTTTTCCAAGGGGATTGCAACGACGCAATCCGCCTGCCTAAATTTGAGCTCAAGGTGTGGGTCCCACAGGGCCCCATTTGCGTATAACCTGGGGAGTTGCAACTTCTATATCTAGAGTCCGTTTTAGGCATTGTCAACGGCGTTGTGACCCTGGTATCGAGGTGAAATTGACCAGGGTGGTTTCAGGCATTGAAGCTGGAGTTGAGGCGTGTAGAGACCCGAAGCTTGATGTAGATAGATATTATATTACTTTTCCAGAATACTTAATACATAACCAAAACATACCCACAAGGATCGTAATATTTTAGTGTCTTTGGAAACATGGAACGTAATCTTCTAATCATGGTGAAAGATCTTCAACATCTCCCATAAAGATCTTCCACTTTTTGTTTCCTTACCTAAAACCTTTCTTTTAATCCTGTGGAAAAATAAAACATAAAAAGGGTGAGCTCAAATGCTTAGTAAGGGTAAGAATGGATAACATAAAACATACCATATACATTTGAACTTAAAAACATGAACACAATGTTTAAACATCAAAATCTTGAGCAACGACATAAAACATGGAAGTACATAAGGCATAGATCATAATGGAACATAAATAATGATAAAATAGCATGGGAATAAAACATGTAATTATGGCATCCATTATGCACATGTAATGATTTCCATAGTAGCCAAGGAATTACTTCCATGACCATCTTAGTGGACAAAGTCCCTTTTTGAATCGAGGTCACTCCTCATTTATGTCCTATAACACTAAACCAAATTAACTTACCATTCCAGCCATGTCTATATCTTGAGATATGAATATTTAACTAATGCATTGGAGGGAGATATATGCCCCACCCATCTCATATTGAAATCATTCGTTCGTGTGCCGCAATATAAACATAACTCATTCATCATAACTGAAGAATAAAATGGGTTTCATAAACATCATTCCCTCATAACGTAATCGATACAAAAAAATTGGATATCATTTCATCATTCGAAAAGTGAAACCATGTAAATCATATAGACATAATACTTGAAACATACACATGTGAAATAATTTCATGTTAGATGAAAACGGTTTTGTTAAAACACTTGAATTGAATTCTTGAGGAAAATATCCTTTTTTCTTCACAATCATTTTCCTTTCACAAAAAGTCATGAAATTTTAAAAGAAAAGGATTTTGTTGAAAATAGTCATGAAATATTTTGGAGTAAGCTTCATGAAAATAAGTCTTTATAAAACCGTAAAAATCCTTTCATGCCGTATATGTTAAAAAAACATTCTTCTCGTACTTTTTTCGGAAAAGTCAAAAAGTACCTTGTAGGGTAAATAAAAGAAAGATTCCTTCCATACCATGGGGTAAAAGTCAAAATGAGTAAAAAAACATAAAACATACATGAATACACTTTTATAAAACATGGATATGGATGATAGAAATAACCCCAGTAAATACTTACGAATAAGCAATCTCGGATAAAAATGAGATTTGCAAAATTATCCCTTACCTTAGGTCCGGTATGATTCGTACGTATCTGAACCTCCTATATAATGATTTAAATAACGTCATTGACTTATTACAGAATCATATTCATTGTTATGATATCATATATGTTTCACTTATGACTTTATATTACCCGTTCTTTTGTAAATTCCATGTTAAAGCAGCGTTTTGGGTAAAATCATTTCATTTATCGTATGTGTTTCGACTTGTCATTCTTGATATTATTACATATATCCTGATTTACATAATTCCAGAATGTAAAACATGATTTATATATAATATATATTCATCATATACATATATATTATAGATCGATAAAAGGAAGGAAATACACTGTTCATGGAGACGGTAGGCCGTACGTATGCATGAACGTTGTTTTCATTTCCTTATTGAATTGAATGAAACTAAATAGATGACATATATATATATATATACATAAATCGAGTAGCATTATTATTTCAAATATTTCATTATTATTCATTATATAAACTTTATGACTATTCATGTATGGTTAACATGGAGAATGAATCTCATCGCGTTGTGGAGACGGTAGTCCGTACGTACGCACGAGCGATGATATCGTTCCCATAATTGTTGAATAGAATTGGAGTGGATGGTATAATATATCTGAATTAGTATGATGTTATAATAACCATATATAGTTATTATTTACACCATTATATCTATCCATGTAAGGTGTTGGTGGAAAAACAGATTTCACCATGGTGTGGAGACGGTATTCTGTATGTACGCACGCGTGGTGATTTCATTTTCCGTAGGATGGATAGATGGTGAAATAGGGCTGTTTAATAATTATTATAACATATCAGTATATTATTTATACTGATGTTATTACTTCATAATTAAACAACTAAAGAAGAAGAAGTGGAAGAAGAAATAAAGTTGAAAGAATTGGTAACGGACATTACCTCTTCCTTGAAGCGCCTCTTTGATACCTCCTCTTAGGGCACTAAAATTGGTCTTTGAAGAAGACCAAAACCTCTAGGATGTTTCTATAGAAGTGGAGAAGATAATTTTTTAGGGTTTGGCCGAGCTTGAAGGCTCAAAGTGGTGTGAGGAAGAGAGGGAGGAGGTGCCCTTTTATATGGGAGGAGAGGGGCACCTTTGGAAAAACTAAAAATATTATTTTATTATAAAGTAATATTCGGTTTTTAATAGCTCCAAATTGAGTTATTTCAATGATAAGGTGGGTATGGATATAAATCCTCTCATCCAATATAATTTATACAAGTTTAGGTCTCTATTTTAACCTTATCATTTTGATTTAACCTTAAGTTAAATAATTTTACTTTTACTGTGTCTTCTTGTTTTCCTAAACTATAAGGTTAATAAACTTACTATAACAAGCCAAAAGAACCCCAAGTTGTTTATTATTAATATATATAACCTTATCTAAGTCATTTGGCCGAGCCTGAGATTTTTAGGAATAAAATAAAAATTAATAATATAATATTTGTTTTAAAAACTATTTTATGTCAATTTTAACACTATTTGGTAATTGATTTTTGTGAAAATCATAACAGAATTATTAGTTCGAAAAAAGTTTACTAAATAAATAAAAATATGTAATATTAACCTATAAAATTAGTTTAATTCATAAAAAGTCTCAAATTACATTTATTTGGGTATTTATGACATCAATTATGTCAATATTTCATTAATAAGATAGTTACTGCATCATCATTGTGTCATAAATAAATTAACTTATTTAATGTCTAAAAATTATATATAAAACACAATTATGTTGGAAATATTTCTTATCTTACTAATGAATATTTATAGTTGAATTTATCTTATGTATAACCCTATATTAAAAATGATTTAGTTATTAAACTTTGATTTTAACTATTTTAACCCTTCTTTAAATAAATTAATAATAAATGTCCTAATCTAATCCAAGTGGGCCTAAATGGTCATATTTTATTCCTAAGGTTGTTTTTGGTCGAATTAAACTTATCCAATTGAATTAGTACATGTTTTAGGGTAATAATAATATCATTTTTACCCTTAATTACCCTATTTACTTTTAACCGTGGTAAAAAATAGTAAAAAGTTACTATTCACCAAAAATTATTTTCATCTCATTGAACCACATTTTAGTCCTTGATATTAACCGTGTCTCTCGGATTTTCTAAATTTAATTCACAGAAGTGGTAAAATTTCATTTAAATGAAAAATTCAGTTTTTTTTAACTACCACTAAGTGGTTTCACTATTCATTGAAAATTGCAGTTTTTCAGAAAAATACCAAAAATTCGTCCTCAGCATTATTTGATATTCTAAATTCAAAATTTATTTCTATTTTTCCAAATTCAAAACATACTAGTGGCATTAATTAATTTTAAAATTATTTCCCGTTATCAAAACAAATAGCCTGTTTTTTTAAGAAACAATAACTATCAAAAGATTGATACTGGTTTATATCCAATTTCAAAGTGAAATTAATTCTAATGACCAACATTGGATTAAATGGTAAAAAACATATTCTAATTACACTTTAAACCGAATTAAATAGATAATCTAACCATATAAATTATTGCGATGAAAAAAGTTGTTTTTAATTAAAATATAGTGTGTTTTTACTATTTATTAAAATATGAAAGTTATCAGAATAATATGAAAAATTTATCCAAAGTAAATTTTTATATCCTGATTCTAAAGAAGAATTTTATTTTTTCAAATTGAACTTATAGAAATGTCAAAAACAAGATTTAAAGTGGGTGCGCCATCAAAAGGCGGCAAAACTACATTTTTTGAAAAATACTTATTTTACTCGAAAAATTGATTTTGTTCTCATACCTTGTTCTAGAAAATGTGTAAGATGAATAATAATGTTATAAAATTCAAAATTTACTTGATACTATTCATAACAGGTAGTTCATATAACATATCGTTGTTTAGAAAAACTCAGTATTGCGTACAACACACGCTATCGTGGAAGGTTGTGATTGCGTGTAATGCAAGCCAAGTCAGGGATGTGTGTTGTGTGCAAGATCTTTTTGGTGTAGGGTACAACACAAGACATTAATGAAATTAAAAAGAATATTTTTCATAAAATCTCGGGGTGTTACATTCTACCCCCCTTAAAATGAATTTCGCCCTCAAAATTCATCGGGGTTATAAATGGTTTACTACTCAAAAGTTTCTTTAATAGAAACCCACATCGTAAAAAGGAATACCAAAAGTTGGCTTTAAAAACTAAAGTATGAAACATAATGGTTACCCAAATTAACTCATCAATGGGTTTCCACGTATGAGAACATAGGTGAAAATATGGATATGGAAGAAAAATCTAACCATCAAGCTCTGATGGAGAGTGGTAGAGAACATGGATATGAAAAAGCCAACAATCACAGAGCCATAAATTTGTGATGATCTAGGGTAACATCTGATTAATTGGATATAAGGGCACTAGGAAAACATTTTTGGTTTTCAAGATCATTTCCCTAAAGTTGATGAATTTGAATAAGAATAAATACTTACTTTATTTTGGTAAAATCTCACCGTTGTTCGTGCCTTGAACAATTTCCACTTCATCTCTTAAAGAAATGAAGTTGAATTTTTTAGTCGTGAAGTTTTAGCAAATCATATGATAGAATGATGGGTCATTCCATATGTCTCAAACAAAAGGTTAGAAAAAGTTATTAAATATACGTAAGTCGGTCTATAGTGAGATTAATCATATGTGGTTCCTAAAATGGACTTATACTTCATATATCATACTTCTTAATATAATAAAACTAGTTTCTACTAAACAGGGACTTCTTGTAGGCCAGTGGTAGGCGATAAAGGCCTGTTGCACTTCAGTTGTGGTTTCGATTCCCACAGCCTTGTCCGACGCGATGGGTTGTCACCCATCCTGCAGGTTGTCCTTTTTCTAAAAATAAATTACTATAACATCCCATCAATAATAGAGAAAAAATTTCTATCCTTAAACAATACTAACTCATGTCCAACATAATCCATTCCAATATTTATCTAAAATACTTCGGTCGAAGCTCATAGTATAAAGAAAATTATTACTTGAAATGTCATCAACCAAGCATGTGAATACCATCATTTATCCCCCATATATCTTGTTGGTCACATTCCAATCATGTGAATACCTTAATAATGTATTCTCTTGAAAAATGAATACCCATTAAACCTTTGTGAAAACCTGAGTGCTGTCAAAAGTTAACTCTTTCCACATACAAAAATCCAAAAATTCTATATACTCAAACCATGATATAACCTTCTCCTTATATGAGTCATGAGCTCATGAATACTATCAAACATTTAATTTTCTCCTTATCCCTTCGTTATGCTCATATCATCTACTTGCCAAAAATATCTGAATAAACTTTCATGGTTACTGGTACCATTCATCATACACTTTCAAAACTTAAGGAAAGAAAACAATGTAACAATCCTTATATGTCTCTTTATTCCATAGTACCATGAGAATACTTATACAACATTACACTTGATAAACTTGTAATCATTCCACTACCTTCCTAAACCATTGACCAAGCTTCAACAATTCTTTCATCTCACAAATCATTTTTATCCTCTTCATCATCATCAACATAAATACTACCCATACGACTATACTGATTCTCTTCATTAGACTTTCCCTTAGGGCATTGGTTTTCATAATGCCCGTACATTCCACATTTAAAACATTTAACCATTGTTGATGTCGTAGCAATACCATTATCCTCATCCATGGTGTTTACTGAACCTTTTCCTTTGCACTTACTGGATTTGTGTCCATCTTTTCCACACCCAAAGCATCTTACAGTTCTTTTGAAACATTCTCCTTTATGCCACTTCCCACATTATTTACATAGGGGAAATTGAACTTTCTTTCCTCTATGATCATCATGAAACTCCATCTTTCTCTTATTAGCCGAGTCAGGTAACTTACCAAATTTGAGTTTATTGATCATATTACGAGATTGTTGATTCGGAATAATAATTATGTTTGGACTTCCAAATCCCATTTCTTTTGGTTTCTCATGAAGAATATCATTCCATTGTCCATCATATCCACCATTATCGTGAATCATCTTGTTTCCAGCCATTTTCTAAAACCCAAAAAGAATAGTGTGAGAGGAAAAAATCATAATAAAGGGAGAGTAACTTCAATATCTAACATCTTAGGTTTAATCTAATATCGTTATCCTAATTCTAGGACTATAACCTATACTTATACTTAACCTTAGGGACATCCCTAGACATACCTTAGAAATATATCTAGGGATCTCACTAAAGTTTTCGCATCCTAGTTTCCAAAGGTTGACTAAACCTTTCCTCTGATACCAACTGTAGAGACCCGAAGCTTGATGTACATAGATATTACATTACTTTTGTGGAATACATAATACATAACCAAAACAGACACACAAGGACTGTAATATTTTAGTGTCTTTGGAAACTTGGAACGTAATCTTCTAATCGTGGTGAAAGATCTTCAACATCTCCCATAAAGATCTTCCACTTTTTGTTTCCATACCTAAAACCTTTCTTTTAATCCTGGGGGAAAATAAAACATAAAAAGGGTGATCTCAAATGCTCAGTAAGGGTATGTATGGATAAAATAAAACATACCATATACATTTGAACTTAAAAACATGAACATAATGTTTAAACATCAAAATCTTGAGCAACGACATAAAACATGGAAGTACATAAGGCATAGATCATAATGCAACATAAATAATGATAAAATATCATGGGAATAAAACATGTAATTGTGGCATCCATTATGCACATGTAATGAATTCCATAGTAGCCAAGGCATTGCTTCCATGACCATCTTAGTGGACAAAGTCCCTTTCTGAATCGATTTCACTCCCCGTTTCAGTCCTGTAACACTAAACCGGATTAACTTACCGTTCCAGCCATGTCTATCTCATGAGATATAAATATTTACCCAATGCATTGGAGGGATATATAGGTCCCATCCATCTCATATTGAAATCATTCTTTCATGTTCCACAATATAAACATAAAACATTCATCATAACCCAAGAATAAAATGGGTTTCATAAACATCATTCCATCATAACGTAATCCATACAAAAAAATTGGATATCATTTCATCATTAGAAAAGTGAAAACATGTAAATCATAGAGACATGATACTTGAAACATAAACTTGTGAAATAATGTCATCTTAGATGAAAATGGTTTTGATGAAACACTTGAAATGAATTCTTGAGGAAAATATCATTTTTTCTTCAAAATCATTTTCTTTTCACAAAATGTCATTCCATTTTAAAAGAAAAGGATTTTATTGAAAATAGTCATGAAATATTTTTGAGGAAGCTTCATGAAAATAAGGCTTTATAAAACCGTAAAATTCCTTTCATGTCGTATATGTTAAAAAAACATTCTTCTCATACTTTTTTCAGAAAAGTCAAAAAGTACCTTGTAGGGTAAATAAAAGAAAGATTCATTCCATACCATGGGGTAAAAGTCAAAATGAGTAAAAATGATGTTAAACATACATGAATACACTTTTATAAAACATGGACATGGATGATATCAATAACCACAGTAAATACTTACGAATAAGCAATCTCGGATAAAAATGTGATTTACAAAATTATCCCTTACCTTAGGTCCGATATGCTTCGTACGTATCCGAAACTCCTGTATAATGATTTAAATAATGTCATTGACTTTTTAGAGAATCATATTCATTGTTATGATATCATATATGTTTCACTTATGACTTTATATTACCCGTTATTTTGTAAATTCCATGTTAAAGCAGCATTTTGGGTAAAATCATTTCATTTATCGTATGTGTTTCGACTTGTCATTCCTGATATTATTACTTATATCCTGATTTAAATAATTCCATAATGTAAAACATGATTTATATATAATATATATTCATCATATACATATATATAATATAGATCGATAAAAGGAACGAAATACACCATTCATGGAGACGGTAGGTCGTACGTACGCATGAACGCTGTTTTCGTTTCCTTATTGAATTCAATGAAACTAAATAGTTGAAATACATATATATATACATAAATCCAGTAGAATTATTATTTCAAATATTTCATTATTATTCATTATATAAACTTTATGACCATTCATGTATGGTTAACATGGAGAATGAATCTCATCGCGTCATGGAGACGGTAGTCCGTACGTACGCACGAGCGATGATATCATTCCAATAATTATTGAATAGAATTGGAGTGGATGGTATAATATATCAGAATTATAATGATTTTATAATAACCATATATAGTTATTCATTACACCATTATATCCATCCATGTAAGGTGTTGGTGGAAAAACAGATTTCACCACGGCGTGGAGACGGTATTCTGTACGTACGCACGCGTGGTGATTTCATTTTCCGTAGGATGGATAGATGGTGAAATAGGGTTGTTTAATAATTATAATAACATATCAGTATATGATTTATACTAATGTTATTACTTCAAAATGAAACAAATAAAGAAGAAGAAGTGGAAGAAGAAATAAAGTTGAATGAATCGGTAACGGACATTACCACTTCTTTGGAGCCCCTCTTTGAGACCTCCTCTTAGGGCACTAAAATTGGTATTTGAAGAAAACCAGAACCTCTAGAATGTTTATATGGAAGTGGAGAAGAGAATTTCTCAGGGTTTGGTTGAGCTTGAAGGCTCAAAGTGGTGTGAGGAAGAGAGGGGGAGGTGCCCTTTTATAAGGGAGGAGAGGGGCACCTTTGGAAAAACTAAAAATATTATTTTATTATAAAGTCATATTCAGTTTTTAATAGCTCCAAATTGAGTTATTTCGAAGCTAAGGTTGGGATGGGTCTAAATCCTCTCATCCAATTGAATTCAGACAATTTTAGGTTTCTATTTTAACCTTATCATATAGATTTAACCTTAAGTTAAATAATTTTACTTTTACCGTGTCTTCTTGTTTTCTTAAACTATAAGGTTAATAAACATACTATAACAAGCCAAACGAACCCCAAGATGTTTATTATTAATATATATAACCTTATATAAGTCATTTTTCCGAACATTAGATTTTTAGGAATAAAATAACAATTAATAATATAATATTTGTATTAAAAACTATTTTATGTCAATTTTGACACTATTTGGTAATTGATTTTTGTGAAAATCATAATAGAATTATTATTTCAAAAAAAGTTAACTAAATAAATACTAACATGTCATATTAACCTATAAAATTATTGTAATTCATAAAAAGTCTCAAATTACATTTATTTGGGTATTTATAACATCAATTATGTCAATATTTCATTAATAAGATAGTTACTACATCATCATTGTGTCATAAATAAATTAAATTATTTAATGTCTAAAGATTATATAAAAAACACCATTATGTAGGAAATATTTTTAGATTTCTAATGAATATTTATAGTAGAATTTATCTTATGTATAACCCTATATTAAAAATAGTTTAGTTTTTAAACTTTGATTTTAACTATTTTAACCCTTCTTTAAATAAATTAATAATAAATGTCCTAATCTAATCCAAGTGGGCCTAAATGGTCATATTTTATTCCTAAGGTTGTTTTTGGTCAAATTAAACTTATGAAATAGAATTAGGATATGTTTTAGGGTAATAATAATATCATTTTTATGCTTAATTACCCTATTTACTTTTAACCGTGGTAAAAAAAAAGTAAAAAGTTATTATTCACCAAAAATTATTTTCATCTCATTGAACCACATTTTAGTCCTTGATATTAGCTGCGTCTCACAGATTTTCGAAAATCAATTCACAGAAGTGTTAAAATCTCATTTAAATGAAAAAGTCAGTTTTTTAACTACCACTAAGTGGTTTCACTATTAATCAAAAATTACAGTTTTTCAGAAAAATAACAAAAATTCAGCCTAAGCGTTATATGATATTCTGAATTCAAAATTGATGTCTATTTTTCCAAATTGAAATCATAGATGTGGGATTAATTAATTTTAAAATTATTTCCCGTTATCAAAACAAATAGCGTGTTTTTTAAGAAATAATAACTATCAAAAGATTGATACTTGTTTATATCCAATTTCAAAGTGAAATTAATTCCAATGACCAACATTGGATTAAATGGTAAAAACATATTCTAATTACAATTTAAAACGATTTAAATAGATAATCTAACCATATAAATTATTGCGATGAAAAAAGTTGTTTTTAATTAAAATATAGTGTGTTTTTACTATTCATTAAAATGTGAAAGTTATCAGAATAATATGAAAAATTTATCCAAAGTAAATTTTTATATCGTGATTCCAAAGAAGAATTTTATTTTGTCAAATTGAACTTATAGACATGTCAAAAACAATATTTAAAGTGGGTGCGCCATTAGAAGGCGACAAAACTACATTTTTGAAAAATACTAATTTTACTCGAAAAATTGATTTTGTTCTCATACCATGTTCTAGAAAATGTGTAAGATGAATAATAATGTTATAAAATTCAAAATGTAGTTGATACTATTCATAACGGGTAGTTCATATAACATATCATTGTTTAACGAAACTCAGTATTGCGTACAACACACGCTATCGTAGAAGGTCGCGATTGCGTTTAATGCAAGCCAAGTCAGGGATGCGTGTTGTGTAAGCTCCTTTTGGTGTAGCGTACAACAAAAGACATTAATGAAATTAAAAAGAATATTTTTCATAAAATCTCGGGTTGTTACAAGGCGTGGGGTCCACGGGCCGTCTCTTAAGCTGTGTGCAGCATAAAGCAACTTTTTCATTAGGTGTCTGTTTGGGCGTATGAATAGTCAATTCAGAGTGCTTTTCTAAGAGCATTGCAATGGCGAAGTTCGCCCGACCTCTTTCGAGATCGAGGTGCGGGCCATACGAGACGTCGTATGGTACTATACAGTAGGGATGGCCAGAGCAGTTCCGAGTTTACCCTCCAGCGGGGTTGGGAAGTGGGTTACTCTTTGACTTCTTTGGGTTTACCCTCCAGAAGGGATTGGAAGTGGGTTGCTCATTGACCTCTTAGGTTTTACCCTCCAGTAGAGACTAGGTAGTGGGTTACCCGACAACCTTATAGGGTTTACCCTCCAGCAGAGACTAGGCAGTGGGTTACCCGATGACCTCTTAGGGTTTACCCTCCAGCAGAGACTGGGCGGTGGGTTACCCGATGACCTCTTAGGGTTTACCCCCAGTAGAGACTGGGTAGTGGGTTGCCCGACGACCTCTAAGGGTTTACCCTCTAGTAGAGATTGGGCAGTGGGTTCCTCGATGACCTCTTAGGGTTTACCCTCAAGTAGAGACTGGGCAGTGGGTTACCCGATTACCTCTTAGGGTTTACCCTCCAGTGGGGTTGCATAGTGGGTTACCTGATAACCTCTTTCAGACTCGGTGATTTCTACTAGGATAGTCTGTGGCTTTTCTCTATGACTACTAGAGTGAGACCCTTGGTTTTACGGGTCTGTGATGTGACAACTTTGACTTTTAGCAGACCTCTCGACCGCGTGACAGTGAAGAGGTGTGGTTTGACTTTCCCCAGAACTCTCAAGTATGAGGGGCTCTTTCCCCACCGAGACACGTCCTTGTGATGCGACCTAAAACAGTGAGGGCGATTCAGTGCCGCCCAAAGCGGATAGTATCATGGTGCGGTGATTTGAGCCCCTTGACTTGCAGTTCAGGGTTGACGTGTGGGACGTTGGGCATCGATTGTGTTTACTTCTAGGACAGTTGGAAACTCACTATCTTGGGCTGAGCTACGGGATGGATATCCCCTTAAGATCTTGTTCGGGCTTCATGTTTGAGCATATGGATATGTATATACCTTGTTCTAGTACCCACTCCTTGGGTTTTGGTTACTCTCCCTCCAAGAGAGGTGAATACCCACGGGGTATGCCACGTGCTTTCCATGTCTAGCTTCTCATGGTTGGACGAGTCTACTCTCTTGCTATAGGTAGCGAAGACTCGACGAGATGTTCATCTTCACACCACTTCTAACTCCTTGTGTTTGGACGAGTCTACTTCCTTCCTCTTGTTGGGTTGAGCTATACTCTTTACTGCACTATCGGTTGTACTCATTTACTTTTCCCTATTCGATCTACTGCTCACCTCTTTGGTACCTCTTTTGTTGCTCCCTCGAGCCTTCAAGGAATCCTACTTAGTATTTTTATACTCACCCCTACTTGGGATTTTCCCACACTTGGTGTGACCTTGCAGACAACAGACAGGTTGGTCGTGACTTCAGTGGAGCTTAGGAGTTCGGGAGCTTAGACCACGTACAGTGGTCGTATTCAGGTTCCAGGTGTGGGACTCTCCCAGCTGTTTACTTTTGTTTACCTATTTCCAGGATGTGGCATTTTTCTGGTTGGATGTGTGTTTTGCCCCTTTTCTTTTCAATTTACCTTCAGCATTTACTTTGTTCAATTTAGAGGTCGATGCACTTTTGTGGTTGTTTATAGCAGTTAGTACTTTTCTTTTCTTTTTACTCTGCTCTTCTACATTGAGTGGGATACGTGTGTGCATACAAGTACTCAGGAAAAGGCCTCCTCGAGTTGTTTATCCTTTGTCTCTTGTCGCCAGCCCCTGGCCTATGGAGGCAGGCTTGGGGTAGTTACGGCTCGCGCCCGGGTAGGGTGGGGTCGTGACATTTTCTCTTTAAAAACTTCTTTTCTCATCGCATCTGCGGGAATAATTTTAAATGAAAATTTTCCAATTATGTGAATTTAATTTTTAAAATGAATTAAATATTTTTAATCAGAATAATTTATAATTTCTAATAGTTTCAACTTAATTTTTGACCAAAATGAATAGAGAAAATAGTAAAAATTAATTACCGCTGTTATGATAAAAATGGATTTAATTGGTTTAAAATGAAAAGATAAGGTTTAATATAACCAAAAAATTGTCAAAAATATATTTTATGATCATATTTAAACCATATTCATTATAATATCTACAATGGTCTATTATTAGATCTTAGTGACATGAAAAAAAACATGGTTTGAATTCATTCTTTTAAAAAAATTACAAGTGTGCAACTCACCTCACCTATAAAAGGTCACCCTCTGTCATATCTTCTTCACACCTTCAAACTGTTTTTGTTCAGGAGATAAATTCCCAAATAATTTCCCACATTCCATCATATCATCCAAAAATCCATATTTCTTTTATAAATCTAACCTCGAAAGGCCTTTGGTGCAAACCTAAGGAGAATACCTAAAGATGAGGTAACGTTCTTCAATGAGAGTTTTTATTTTATCTCTTCCTCTGCATCCTTAAATTATTATTAAAACATGGTTACATAATAAAATTGGTATATTAAATATAATAATATGTTTTTATGTTAATTTAATGACCTAAAACCACCCCCACTTTCAACAAAAGGGTTACGAAATCATTGTTCATGTGTACAGCGGACTACCACCTCTCACGATTGGATATGATGACATATATATATATATATATAATGTATATATATATGATATTTATAACATAATTATACCTCTATAATCATTATATAATATATATCTTTTTACTTTCTATTCCTTAGGGGATACAATAACGTCGGTCATCTGTATAACAGACCGTTATCTCACGAAGCGATGTGATTCATTTTTCACTGACACTTTATATTAAAGATAAAAAGGATAAATTTAATGATTATATGTGGTATAAATGAAATAATTATTATATTAATTAAATATTTATCATTCTTAAAGGATAATATATCATTTTTTAAACTTAAATATGATAACATCATTTGTGTACCTGTGGACTACTGCCTTCACGAAGAGATGTGACTCTCTATTCAGCACTATACCACGTGGATGATATATATGTATATATATAAAGAAATAATATGTTATTTATGATATAATTATAATTATTAAAAAATGAAATATTACTTACCATATTACCATAATGATCGTAGAAAAATGGAAATGTTACTCATGCGTACATACGGTATACCGTCTCCATGATTATAACATACTCCATTTCTCAAAACCAACTTTAATAATAGGTATTAAAAGATTAATAGATGTATAGATATGATAATTATGACATTACTATTATTTTGGAGATGATATAAGTATATAATATGCATAAGAATCAGATCTCTCATGACGAAACATGCATGAGAAAACAATGCAATTAACACCTGAAACAATGAAAATATTGAAATATTATTAATGAACAGGTGATAAGATGTTATAAAAGGATTATATATGATATTATAAATATTAATATGGTCCTATAATAATTTAATAACACAGTTAAACCCACTATACAATATTTTAAATCATTATCAACCAAAAGAAAACATAAGGTAACACATTTCATCTTAAATTCATTTCATTAAGAAATATTGTAATGTTATAAACCTAATTTATTTTATATGATCTATATAATTCCCCTTTTACATGTTATATCAGGATTAATTAATAATTCATGGTATTTTAGGTTTACATTTTAATTATTTCATCCAATGGGATTTTACTTAAAATTTACCAAGTGGTAAAAAAATTCATAACTCAATTTAATTTTATTGAGTTATATTACTTCTTCATTGCCTTTGATATTATAAGATTATGTATATAATTAATTTTTATTATATTATTTTGTATTTATAATTGTTTTATTTATATTTATGTTTGATACACATAATCAATTCACTGATAAATTCTCACTTCAGCATTATGATCATTGTTAGAGTTTATTTCACAATCTAATTCTAATCAAGATTGTTTATTCTTGACTTTTAGTTGAAGTAAATTATTTGATCATTGTCTAAATAAACCCATTTAATTTTCTAATCCTATGGTTTTTAATGATATTTTCAATTAATAGTTCCATTTTTTCACTCTTTCATTCTTTAAATAATTGATATATTTCTATAAGAAAATCCTGTTTCATTTCTCTCTTCAATCAGAAATCTATTTTCATTCAAAAACATGTTTTCTAAAAATGTTATCGTAAAAGTTTTTAACCTTATAAATATTAATCATTAAATAATGTTTTACCCATTTTTTCCTTTTAATTTTTTTCAATGGAATCATTTTTTCATTTTCTAAACAAGGCACTCGTGAAACCTTTTATAGTATAAAAGGAATGTTATTTTAAACTTGTACGACATGTATAGAATTATCCACTGAAATGAATGAATTTTATTTAAAGATTACTTTACATGTTTACATGTTTATTTTTAATGAAATTGTTTCCTAATATTATATAAATTATTAGTTATTAAAAGTGATTTTCAAAAAAAAAGATTTTAAAAAAATTTAATGTTTTAAAAAGTGATTAGTAAAATGAAATTGATATTTTCCTCAAGAATGTTTTTAAATATATTTGTATGGTATTTATATTCATTAATGACAACAACACTTCATTTTTTATATATTACACTAGAGATATGTTGTATTGATACAATCCTTATTCTCCCTCTAGATGGTTTATGATTATTTTGACCAAGGATAGTATTGAAATTCACTTTCTTGATTCATTTTTATAGTCAATAACTTTCCTTTGAAATTTTTACTTTCCTATGGTCATTAAAAATTAAATTTCCTATGAATATCATTATTATTTATCGTGGGAATATTTATTGTTTAAACTATATATCATTATTACATATGGAATTATATATTGGAAGTAATTTGTTTATCTAGGGTAATATTGATAAATCAAAATTCTTTACTCAATATAGATATTTGATGATAAAGAACATTTTTTTGGAATTAATTCAATTATTTAACATATGAGGAATGATTTGGACATGTAAGGAATGGATAGGCCGAGTTATATATAGTCCCCCGATGCATCGGTAGTCTCATGAGATGAATCAGTTGGATAACATTAGTTAAATGGGTTTCTACCCATCAATTTTAAATTTTCTTAAGGATATATCTTGACTATAGAGGTATCATGTTTCTCGGAAACATGATTTCTAGTAATTAAGCATCTCTTTTATTTAAAATTCAGTTATTATTCTCCATGGTATTTTCTCTATGATATTATCTCTAGATGTATTTTATTCTCATTTTATTAATAAAATGGAATGTGGTTTCAATTATTTACATTTTCATATTGACTATGCCTTATCGATTTATGATTGTGATTTTATTGATTAAATAGATTTTTTTTAGTTATTTACCTTTCCATATTTATTATGTTAGTAAAATTATTTAAATGGAATGTATGTTCTGTTATTTACATTTCCATGTTGATTATACTTATTAATTCAAAATAACTTTTATTATACTTAACCCTTACTGAGAATTATAGATCACCCTTACTTTGTTTCCTTTCCCAGGAATCCATGACGTTTAATATGATTAATATTAAAGGATATTCTGGAGGGAATAATGTTATTCTCAAAATGAATTATTTTTGTACACAAATGTAATTCAAGATTCCTATATATATATATGGTTTAACAAAACTACTAAATTATTTAGTCCTTAGGGATTTGATTCCTTGTATCATATTCCAATGTAATAAAGAAAGCACCTACCTTAGGCTAATAGGTTCTCCGTTACTAAAATATTTGTATTGATTATACCATTATACAAATATTTCATAATGCGGTTACTCATATTCACATCCATCAATTCAATGGCTATGTTATCATAGTCATATTTAAAATAATATTATTTTGTAGCTCATTTATGCTTGGTGTTGTGTGTCATAAACATTGTTGAACTAGTGATTCTTTTAAAATCTTTGGGTGTTATAAGAATATAGATAAAATTGACCCTATATTTAAATTTAATATTTTGTGTTTCAAATCTAGAGAGATTATTAAGAAGGTGATCATTCTTGTGTCACTACTACAAATAAGGCTGTTAAAAGTGCTAAACAGCATTGTTAATTGCTGAGAAGATAAAGGGGTTCCCTTTAACTTCGCTAAAAAAGTGCTCATTAAGGGGGCCCTTTATCCGTGCTAAAAAAGAGATGATAAAGGTCCCCCCTTTATCAGTGCATTTTTAGCTCGGATAAAGAGCCACCTTTATCAATGCTATTTCGAGAACTGATAAAGGACAAATTTATCAGCACTAATAAAATGTTCTTTTATCATCACTCAAAATAGAGTTGATAAAGGCCTTGTTTCCTATGATGTGTTTTTTATTTAACAACACACCCATCACCTGCACACCTGCAGAAAACAGCAGCTGCACACACAAAAATCAAAGAAGGATGAAGCAACGCACACAATAG
The DNA here is from genome assembly GCA_963277665.1 of Viscum album. NCBI lineage: Eukaryota > Viridiplantae > Streptophyta > Magnoliopsida > Santalales > Viscaceae > Viscum > Viscum album. The sequence continues at coordinate 47,043 of CAUJRU010000930.1, forward strand.
TTTCACAAACAATGTTATATACATTTAATTCACATTATTAATACAAAAAAACATGTTTCTATATATATGTCGAACAGTGTTTTATATGGTTACAATTTCATTTATCCAACAAACAGTTAAAACATTAATGTTTCATCCTTTGGAATCTCTGATCCCCTCTCAAAAATTGTATTCCATGGTATTAGTTGCCCAACAAAGCATTTTAACTCAAGAAAAAAAATCCACCTATATAAGAAAACAAATATTATGTTAGTAATACAATAATGAAATAAATTAAACATTAATATGAAAGAATACATTAATAAAATGTCAATTTTTAATAAAAAAAGATGCATTTTGAGTTATACCAATCACATTGTGAATCGTATTGAGGTTGGGTTGATTCTTACACGTCACAAATGAGTCATAGATCATTGTTTTAAAATATTAAAACTATCTAAATGGGTTTTTTCAGTTTTGAGTATGTCAATTATTCTTTTACTAAAATTAATATCAAATTTAAATGGAACATTGGGATTATATTGGTCACTTCATTCATCGGATTGAAGTTTGGTTGATTCCTACATGTCAGAAATGACTGATGGATCATTTTCCAAGAGTATCAAAACAATCTGAAAGTGTTTTCTCGGTTTGAAGTATGTCACTTGTGTTTTTTTCTAAAATTAATGTCAATTTTAAATAAAAAGAGACACTTTGAGTCATATCAATAGCATTGTGAATTGAATTGAGGTGTGGTGGATTCCTACATGTCAAAATTGACTTATGGATCATTGTCCTAAAATATCAAAACAATACGAATGTTTTTTCTCAGTTTGTAGTATGTCAGTTGTGTTTTTTTACTAAAATGTCATTTCAAACTAGAAACACACATTTTGAGTCATACTGGTTGCATTGTGTGTTGATTTGATATGAGACTTCTTCATACATGTCACAAATAACTTATGAATCTTTATCCTAAATTATGAATGTAGTTGGAGTGAGTTTGTTTTGTTTTTAATGAGTGACATGTTCTGCGATAAAATGTCAATTTTAAACTGATAACAGACACTTTTAGACATACCAGTCACACCATACATCAGATTTAGGTTCAGTTGATTCATACATGTCCAAAATGACTGATGGATCATTTTTTTAAATTATCAAAACAATATGAATGTGTTTTCTCAGTTTGAAGTATGTCACTTGTGTTTTTGTTTTCTAAAATTAATGCTGATTTTAAATAAAAAGAGACACTTTGAGTCATACCAATCTCATTGTGTGTTTAATTAAGGTGCAATTGATTCCTACATGTCACAAATGACTTATGGATCATTTTACTAAAATATCAAAATAATCCGATTGTGTTTTCTTAGTTTTTAGTATGTTAGTTGTGTTTTTTACTAAAATGTCATTTCAAATAGAAAGCATGCATTTTGAGTCATAACAGTTGCATCATGCATTGGTTTGATAAGAGACTTCTTCATATACGTCACAAAGAACTTATAAATCGTTATCCTAAATTATGAAGACAATTGGAGTGGGTTTTCTTGGTTTTCAGAGAGTAACACATTTTGAGCTAAAATATCAATTTTAAACATATAACACACACTTTTAGCCATACTGATCACACCGTTTATCAGATTGATGTGTGGTTGATTTTTACATGTCAAAAATGACTCATAGATCATTTTCCTAAAGTCTCAAAACAATCCTAATTCTTTTTCTTAGTTTTCAGTATGTCACTTGTGTTTTTCTATAAAATTAATGTCAATTTTAAATAAAAATAGACACTTTGAGTCATAACGGTCACATTTTACATTACATTGAGGTGAGGTAGATTCAGAAATGTCAAAAATGAATTATGGATCATTTTCCTAAATTATAAAAACAATCTGAATGTGTTTGATCAGTTTTTAGTGTGTCAGTTGTGTTTTTTACTAAAATTTCATTTCAAATTGGAAACACACATTTTGAGTCACACCGGTCACATCGTGTGTTGGTTTGATATGGGAATGCTTCATACACGTCAAAAATAACATATGAATCATTGTCATAAATTATAAAGACAATTGGAGTGGGTTTTCTTAGTTTTCAGTGAGTGACATGTTTTGAGCTAAAATGTTAATTTTAAACTAATAACAGATTCTTTTCTCCATTATGGTCACACCATGAATTTGATTGAGGTGAGTTTGATTCATACATGTCACAAATGACTCAAGGATCATTTTCCTGAAGTATCAAAATAGTATGAATGTTTTTACTCAGTTTCAGTATGTCACTTTTGTTTTTTTCTTAAATTAATGTCAATTTTAAATAAAAAGAGACACTTTGAGTCTTACGAGTCATATTGTGCATTGAATTGAGGTGTGGTTGATTATTACATGTCACAAATGACTTATAGATCATTTTCCTAAATTATCAAAATAATATGAATGTGTTTACTCATTTTGTAGTATGTTAGTTGTGTTTTTTACTAAAATGCCATTTAAAAATGGAAACACTCATTTTGAGTCATATCAGTCGCAATATATATTGGTTTGATATGAGACTTCTTCATACATGTCATACAGAACTTATGAATCGTTATCAAAAATTATGAATACAATTGGAGTGGGTTTTCTTGGTTTTCAATGAGTGACACGTTTTGAGCTAAAATGCGAATTTTAAATTGATAACAAAAATTTTTAGCCATACTGGTCACACAATGAATCTGATTGAGGTGGGTTTGATTCATACACATCACAAATGACTCATGGATATTGTTTCTAAAGTATCAAAATATTATGAATATGTTTGCTCAGTTTTCTGTATGTCACTTGTGTTTTTTTCTAAAATTATTGTAAATTTTAAATAAAAAGAGGCACTTTGAGTCATACTAGTCACATTGTAAATTTAATTGAAGTGTGTTAAATTACTACATGTCAAAAATGACTTATGGATCATTTACCTAAAGTATAAAAACAATCAGAATGTATTTTCTCAGTTTTCAGTATGCAACTTTTTCTTTTTACTAATAATAATGTGAATTTAAAATAAAAAAGACACTTTGAGTCATACCGATCACATTGTGTGTCGTATTGAGGTGGGGTTGATTCCTACACATTTCAAATGGCATATGGATAATATCTTTAATGTACCAAAACAACTGAATGCATTTTCTCGATTTTGAATAGGTCAGTTACTTTGATACCAACTATAATGACCTAAACATTTCATACATTGATATCACATATGAGTAGATTAATATTCCTTATATAAAAGAAATAAATTAAAAATAAATATGAAAAATTTTATTAATTATATGGACAATGATTTTACTGTGAAAACATAAAGGTTACCTCTGTGATTGAGCAGACACCACATCATTGCTCTTCCTGCAAAGGCATGTCACATGGATATAAATTTTCTAAAATAAACAAACCCTTCAAGGAATAATGAAAATTAAATCAACGTTTAATTAAATAATTTTTCATTATAATTGAGATATTATATCATAAAATTAACTTTACATCTTTCTAAAGGGTTTCCTTGGTATAGATATAAGCTAATCATCCAGTCACAACTTCCCTCCTAGAATTTTAGACATCCTTCCATTGGAATGAGTAATTGTTGATTACTAGTAGAAACTTCATTTATAACCACCAAACCCAGTGAATGGTTCATTCCATATTAACTTCACTCTAATGAATTTGATGAACTATTACTTTTTCAATTTATAGGAGAGACTCCCATGCATCATCAATAGATTTCATGAAACTCATGGACTTCAACACATCTATCACCTCCTCTGGATATTCATTCAAATACTAGTATCTTCCCCTACCATTAACCTCACTACATTTATTTAGATCTATAACCTATGTCATGGGTACTTGAATAGAATGTTACACCTCAATATTTCAACTCCCAGACTCCACTGTACTCCATCAACTGAACTCATTCATCCAACTACTCATTCTGAACTTCTAGTAAAGGCACTCTCGCTGAACATTCTATGAAGGAACCATCTAGCTACCTACATCTAGTGAGCTAACATTTTAAGGATTCATTGAACTTTAATTAAACTAAAATTGATGCTATATGTGAACTGATAGATCCAACTTATAAATATCCAGTGAACTGATTTGAGCTTCCTAAACTCATAATTCAACGGTGCTAGTGAACTGCTCTTTATCTAAAATCTCTGAAGTGAACTTTCAAAGAATAAACTTCGAGATCTTTGACACTTGACCAAGAAAAAAATTATCACCCCAAACCCTAACCTAGGTCTCATAATGGGGTGGAAAGTAACTAAATAAATACCCTTTTATCAAGTTCCAAACAAGCCTTTACTATATATACAGTATTCATAGATTTGAAAATACCTATTTAAAACAATTTGAAAAAAGTGTAAATATAAGGGAATGCACCAATAACACCAAAAAACAATCACAATAAATCCATAGAAGTAATTAAATAATTCCATAAATCAAAAACATGACTCTTTAATAATATAGAAAACCCATAAACCAATAATCACCCCACATTATAAATTTTCATTATTCCAATAAACCATGAACAAATAATTTATCTTCAACAAAACCATCATTTTCATTTTATTAAGAATTTAGAATAAATGAAATAGAATTTTGAATAAAGGTATAATTGAATTATTAAAATACAACCATTATGTCAAAGAAAACCTGAAAGTGGTCATGGAAAATCTTTAACTAGTCAAATTTAGATAATATATACTTGATTTATCTAATTAAAAATCCTGTTTTGAACATATAGAAAAAAAGGTCATCTCAAATAAATGGTATGAGATATAATTACCTACATCAACTAATGTAAGGGTTTGGCCAAACCCTACGCACCCTATAGAAACCTAGGAAACCAGAATAGAGACTCATTGGGGGGAATCTCTGTGCTGTAGAGGAGGCTTATGGGATGTTATTCGGATGATGAGGGCTCACCTGAGTAGGTCAGGTGGACAAGGGAATGCACAAATTGTAGGAGGAGAAGGAGTAGGAGGAGGAGGAGTAAGCAGTGAGGGCGGTAGAGGAGGAGGAGGTAGTGGCAGCGGCCAAGGTGGATGAGTCGGCAGCCGCGAAGGAGGAGGAGGCAGCATCAAAGGAGGAGGCGGAGGAGGGATTGATGGAGGAGGAGGGCTCGATGGTGGAGGAGGGCTCGACGACGCAGGGGTCAGCTTCTGCGAAGGCTTGAAAGGGTGCGAGGGAGGAGGAGCCTGTTAGGGTTCTTTTATAAAACCCCTTGGAACCTTTATCAGCACTAGCTAAAAATAGTGATAGTGGTATATTTTATCAGCACTCGCAAAAAACACTAATAAAGGTATGTTTTATCAGCGCTACAATAAAAAAGCGCTGGTAAAACATACCATTATCAACACTTTATTAGCACTAATAAAGACATCTTTTATCAATGATTTTTTAGTGATCAAAAAGGCCATCTTTATCAACGCTAAAAAAGCGCTGATAAATGTATAATTTTAATAATTTATTTATGTTATTATATATTTATTCAAAATTATATATAGGATAAACATATATTTATTTATTAATAACTATAACTATAAAAATATATATATTTATACATATAAAATTATAATTTAAGTAATTATAAAATTATAAGAAATATACTTATTATATTTATAATCATATAAATATATAAAATAAATATATTAATTATATATATTAAAATATTTTAGATATTTATAACTATAAATAACATTTGTATTTATTTATCAATATTTTTTTTAAATATTTATAAATATATTTATAAATATATATTTATTTAGTTATATATAATATATTATATATGAAATAATAAATATATTTTTTATAAATTAATAAATATTTAAAGAAATATAAATTTATTTGTATTTATTTATAAATATTTGTATATATTTATAAATATATCTATTTAATTATATATTTATAACTTTATAAGTTGTATAATATATATATTTTTTATAATTTTATAATTATTTAAATATATATGTATATTTATTTATTTATAGTAATAATTATAACTATAAATAGTATGTATTTATAAATATTTGTATATATTTGTTAATATATATATATATTAATAAAATTATAATATTATATGTATAATTTTATAATTATTTATATATATATATATATAGTTATAATTATAATTTCAAATGTATTTGAAAAGTATTTATATATATATATTAAAAATATAATAATATTTATTTATTATTTAAATATATTTAATGTGATTTTATAAGTATATTTTTTAGAACATATATAGTTCATATGGGTAACATTATGAATTAATCAATATACCACATCAATGGACAACGTGATGTAATGTATAAATGTACATTCATACACGATACATAACATATACGCATGATCAATATATTCATTGACCAAATTCATTGGAAAACACATATATATTCAATAATTTTAATTATAAATATATATATTAAAAATTATTATATATTTATAAATAAAATTAATATATTAAATATAAAAAATACAAAAAATATGATGAATTTATCAAATAAATCTAATAAATCTAATAAATTAATCTAATTAATCTAATAAATATAAATCTAATAAATCTATAATAAATATAATAAATCTAATAAATCTAATAAATCTAATGAATATATTTTTATTTAATATAATTTATTACAATATTATAATTATTTAATTATGTACACACATATATTTATATATTTAATTACAAACTTTAAAATACTTTTTTCAATTAAAAAATTATATTTTTTAAAAAATTATTAAAAAAACATATTAATTATAAACATTTGTTTTTTATTTAGTGTATGCAAATAAACATTATTTTTGAATAAAAATATAATAATTTTATATAAATTAATAATATTTTTATTAAAAACTTTTATCAGCGCTGATAAATGGCACATTTATCATCACTTATAACTAGTGATGATAAAGTTTCACCCCTTTATCAGTGATTTCTCCTTAGCACTGATAAAAGGCAGCACTTCCCTTGCCTAGTTTTGTGGTAGTGTGTGGTGAAGAATAAGAAGAAGAAGATAGAGAGACCACCATTTCTTTTACTAAGGATCATAGAGGCCATTGAAGAAGTGTGAGGATTCCATAATATGATATTTTTATATCATAACGACTGAAGCTTATGATTCTTTATATTATAAATATCGATTGAGAACACCATATAAAATATCCACTACTACAAATATGGCTTTTATTAGCACTAGAAAAGTGCATTAACAACGCTAAAAAAGCACTGTTAATCGAGGAGAAGATAAAGGGGGGTCCCTTTTATCAGTGCTCAAAAAAGCGCTGATAAAGACCCCTTTTATGAGAGCTAAATAAAGCGCTGATAAAACACCCCTTTTATCAGCGCTAAAAAAAGCGCTGATAAAAGGGTACTTTTATCACCGCTTTTTATAAGCGCTGATAAAAGGGGTGTTTTATCAGTGCTTTTTTAGCACTGATAAAAGTAAAAATAAAAAATAAATAAAAAATAATTTATATTCGGGGGGAACTTTTAACAACGCTTGACCCCCCCCCCCATCAGCACTAGGTGGTCCCTCCCATTCTCACGCGCTGCCCTTGCCCGCGCGTCCCACACATGCGCGCTCACTTCCTTGCTTCCACCCAAACTTGAACCCACGATCTCCCCCTTGCGTGCCTGCACCTTTACCACTAAGCTATTTTGTTTTTTCTATTAAATGATACATCTATTTATATATATATATATAGTAATATTTATTTGTATATTAATACAGATTCATATTAATATAAATATATTTAGTTATATTAATTCATATATGTTTATTCATATATTAGTATATATATATATTCATTTTTATATTAATATATATTTATATCTATTTATATATATATTTGTAGTTATAATTTTTTATCCGTATATTTATTTGTAAATTAATATATATTTATAATATTAGTTTTAAATATATCTATAAAATATGTTTTTTATGTGTGTTATTAAATAAATAAATAAATACATATATACATATATACATATATACAACACACACACACACATATATATATATTTACTAATAAATACATATATATATATGTGTGTGTGTGTGTGTGTGTATTTGAAAAGCCACATAATGTTAAAAAGACCATAACTTCTAATATAGAAGCCCATTTCAACTCCACAACTACTAAAATCGAAGAAACTGAAACAGTATTCGATATGATATGTGGTACAAGCCTAACGGACATCCAGATCAGAAGTTATACATGTTTGAATGTTAACAAATCGGGGTATCCCGAATAAAAACTCAGTTTTAGAGGCCTTCTGGACCTTTTTTGGGCTCTAAACATGTGAAGAAAGCCTTTCTTGGGTCACTTCCACGTAGAGCTCATCGCTGGCTTCAATTTTATATGATATAGAGCTCAAATGAACATCTGAATCAAAAGTTATGGCCGTTTGAAGTTTGAGTTACATTTGCAACTTATTTTAGATCTTTGATTAATTGTTTTGATTTTTTGTGTCCTCAAATTGTTATTAAATGATCTTTAATCGATAATAATTAGAAAATTATTAATTAATTATATTTTTTAAAATAGTTTAAAAAAAATTCACTAAATTTCTTATATATTAAATGTAATAGTCTATTTATACATATATTTAAAAAATATATATTATATCTATATCAATATAAATATACTTATATAATAATAAATTATTTTTCATGAAAAATTATTTTTTTTGAAACATAAAATTTATCTGTGCTGATAAAGACCCCCTTTATTAGCGCTACTAAAAAAGCGTTGATAAAGGGATCCCCTTAACAGTGCTAAAAAAAGCACTGATAAATGGGGGGCCTTTATCAGCACTAAAAAAAGCACTGATAAAGGGTCACTTTTAACAGTGCTTTTTTTAGCGCTGTTAATGGCCCCCCTTTATCAGTGCTTTTTTTAGCGCTGATAAAGGCCCCTGTTATCAGTGCTTTTTTAGTGCTGATAAAAGGCTAGCACTTCCTTTGCCTGTTTTTGTTGTAGTGATCCCTATATCATAATGTTTGAAGATTTTTGAGTAATACCTTGAGATTCTTGTAATCTAAGTAAGGATATCAAAATATTTTATCAAGATAATGCATGTTCTAAATTTCTAATCACACTTTATAGAGAATCCAACAAAAATTATAATTATAAATAAAATATTGATTGGTGGAAGATCCTGATTTTACAATTCGATGCTTTCATAGTTCTAGGATTATGTGTCAAAGTTCATACCCTTTTTTGAGCTTTGTTTTTATAATAAAAGTGAAGTTATGTACATGTGGGATGAAAACTACTATGAACTGGGAACGTAGTCACCCATCTTGGATGTGAACATAACTAACAAATCCTAATGTTCAATATTCTGTTCATTTCTTATTTATATTGTATACATGAAAACTAATGATGAGAAAAGTGTCATAGACCCATTCACTGAATAACTGTATATGTAAGAGAGTGAAAAAGTTTTAATTGGTAATAAGACACACACACTGATCCACCAAACCCCACCTTGTGTGGTGCATCGATCATGGTAGAACAATATTATGACGAGCCACCAATAAAAAAATCTATAGAAAGGTCACCACAATCACACTCCAAAACTCGCATGAGCACCCAAAACACATTTCAAGACTCTAAAAACATACAGAAACATATTTTAGAGATATTATAACCATAAAAATAATAATTTTAGTTACAATTGTAAAAAAATCCCCTATTTTGGGACCAAAAATTCATATTTCCCCTAAAAAATTGTTACAACCCGGTCTGACACTACTCTTTTATTTTAATCATTTTATTCATCCTTGGTCTTATTTTATTTTGTGTTTGAGTGGGTTGAGTCTCAGTTTGAATTTTTGAGTTTTTTTTTTGGAAATGGTTATTTTGGTCTTAGAATCATCTGGCGCATGGGTAGAGCATGGTTTGAGAACCATGTGGCTTCATCTAGGTAACCGTGTAGTCTGCCTGTGTTTTCAAATAAAATAAAATTTAAATGAAAAATAAAATAAAATATGGAAAAATGATGAAATAAAAATTAAAAGAAGGTTTAATAATAATAATAATCATCATATTATTATTATGTTTTTATTATTAATATAAATATTATTATTATTATTATGTTATTAAGATTATTATGATTATGATGATGATGATGATGATGATTATTATTATTATTAAAATCGGTTAGTTTTTTCCTATTTTTTAGAACCAAAGGGGTCTCCTTTTTTTTCGAGCACACAAGCCCCTTCCCCCTTTCTCTCTGTGTGCGGCACACCTCCCCCTTGAGCTTCTCTTGGATGCACAGTGCCGCACCTCTTGAGATCTAATCCCTACAACCTTCTCTCCCTTCTCCCTTCAAACCCGTATGACACGACATCCCTAGCTGAGCCCCTTTAGCATGCGACGACACCTCCCAAGCTCCCTCTATCCAGCTCTATTTTACCCAGTACATGGTGATTCTTGTCTAAAGCTTTGAGGTAAGGGTTTCTCCTCTCTCTCCTATCCTTTTTTGGTGATTTTGAGGTCTCTCGCTACCATATTTATACTCGGTTGTAACACTAGCTTAGGATTTGATATGATTTTTGATTATCTTATATTTTATGTTTGTGCAAATAGACTCTTGGGTTTTTATGCATTTTTTGACACATAATGCTGAAGTAAAAGTGGATTTAGTCCATTTCAATTATCTAGTTTCCATTTGAGGTGAGGTTTCTCATGTTTCCTTGTTCAATTTAGTTTTATTTGGACCCTTTGGTGATTATTAGACTCCTTTTTATAATTTTAGTATATTATGCTAATCGTAGTGCGAGTTCGAGTTGTTAGCAGCAAATACCTATATGTATATATATGTATTCTCCTTACACATATTCCCTCATGGTTCAGGGAATATGGACTTGGGTCAAAGAGTATATACATACATGTGAAAATTTATATGCGTGTACAATGAAATGGTCTCAAGGTGCCATCATCAAAAGCTTTTTGTTTTGAGGTAGTTCCCCTATGCCTATGCCTTTAATTTAAATTCCTTAATTTATTAAGTTCTTTAAAAAGTGTTTTTAATATTAAATATTATATGTGTGCTATGAAAAGTGATGGTGATGCTTGGTGTTGGGCTTTCCTTTTTTCATGTTCTCTTTAAGTGTTTACATGTGTAGTTTTTATTAAATTATGATCCCAAGGTTGTTTTATAATGCTCTATATTTTAAATGCATAAAATTAGTTTCTAAAATGGTTTTGGGTGTTTGGAGATTATTTCCCAAAAACTTTGGTGTGTATATTAATTGTGAAAGTTTATTTAAATGAATATGGATTCTTGTGTGATTTTAAAAAGGGGAAATTACACGATTTTTTAAGTTAGGAAAAGTGTATAGGATTTGGTTGGAAATTAATGTTAAATAGTGATTTACCTTTCTTAAATGGGTTTCATGTATTTACTTAAGGTTTCTAGCTGTTTTAAAATTTGTGATGCCTTTTATATTTATTTGAAATTCCTATGACTTTTAAAACTTGAAAGTGTAGGGTGATCATGTTTTCAAAAGAAAAGTTATTCTTTGTGAAGTAATGATGCATGCTTCGAACCTCAAAAATGATTTGTGAATGTGAAAACCCCTCTTGAGGCATTCCCCATTTTTTTAGAAATGGGATGTGTTTGTTAAATGTGTGATTTGTGATATGTGCCTAGTGAAGATGTGTGTGCTTTTTTGTGGGAATTATAAAGGGGGATGCACTCATGGAGGGACATCAGTGGTGATAGGTTGGATGTGTTTTTTAGTAAAAAAATGGTAATTTCATATATGTGGGATTGATAAAAACTCACCACCACTTGAAATAGAGAACATGGGAAAATTTGGTATCTAGGTGGGAAGAATAGGACTAGTATGCAAGATGATACAGAAGTGGTTCATCCTAGTTTTGCCTAGTATAATTGACAGTTACAACACTAACAAAATATGTGACACATTTAGAAACCACTAGAATTTTGGATGAAATCTTTTTTAGTGGATCATGTATGGGTACTCTTACTATTATATTAACCACTAGAACTTTGGATGGGATCCTCTCTAGTGTCTTGAGCATAAGGAGGTTGTGGGTTATGGTTGTTATACCATGTTTCACCAAGTTATGAGATTAAAGTGTCCCACTCGAACTAGATTAACCCTAGTTGATTTTTCCATGATTCTCTCTTTTGAAAAGGTGTCTGTGATGTGATTTTCATTTCAGTTATTTCATGATTATTCCATCTTTTGTGAAAACCATATTTGAATTTAAATTACTTTCCTTTATTTTTGAAATGCTAATGTATACTTAAAAATTATTTTTAAAATTTAGTGGAAGAGAAATTATTTTCTTGAAAATGTGAACTTGTTACTTGATTTGAAAAGAATGAGAAACATTATTTTTATTATGTAGTGTTTTCAAACTATCATGTTTTGGGTTTCTTTTTTTTAAGGTAAGGACATAGGGTGTTGTTGTTCCTTGGCATTCTTACTGAGCATCTTGGTTCTCACACCTACTTTATCCTTTCAGTTTCAGTTTCCTTTAATTGGATCTCTCTTAGAGTGAGCATGGTTATTAGTTTAGTGGTGACCCATGAGGTCCCTTGAAGGTATGTTCAATTTTGTAACTTTACTCTTTTTACCACTTATAGTGTTTATTTGTTTCGTTCAGTTTATATCTTTTTTTTTATCTTCTTTTTAGGGTCCAAATCATTCCTATCTACTTTATTTTGATGCCTGGGACTAGTTTCTATCTAGTGGGGATCGAGAACACCCTTCAGGACTTATCATGGGTTGGCTTGGGTGACCGGATGGTGGTTGACTTGGGTTGGTTTGTTACATAATGATATTAGAGGAGGTTTATCCCATGTCTTTTGGGAATGTCTGATAGTTTGGATTTAGGATTTTCTGAATTAAAGTGGTCGATTGCGGGTAGGTGCTTGGTCAACACCTATGCATAATGACACTTCAATTTCCATTGTGGTCTAGGATTGTCTTTCTTTAAATTCCATGCTTCAATCTCGATTTTTTTTACGTCCTTGGCCTTTTTTGGGTGTTTCTGTTTGTTGTTGAAATTTGTTGGTTGTTTTAGAAGGGTGCATGATTGTTGTGAATGGCCTAGAAATCCATGTGCATATTGTGAAATTACCTTTGATGACTTCCAATATACTCACATGGTTGGTTCATGGTCTTCCAAACTGTGTGACCAAGACGTGTCTAGCAGTTGTTCATTTAAGATTTTGGAATCTTGATTCTTTGAGTGAATTGGTTGCTTTGGGGTGTTCTTGGTGTGGGCTTTGGTTGGTTTTGGGGTGTTTTTCTTGGGACATAAAATTGTTTATTGGTTTATTGAAATTGTACTTCCAAAATGAAATTGTAGGTTTTTTTTAAAATGAAATGAGTTGTTTTGAAAAGGGTTGTTCTTTTGGGAATGATTTAAGGATCTTTGAAAGATTTTATAAAGCTTAAATCGGAAGTGGATTTTGAAAATGTTTTGGGATTTATACAATTTTTTTGAAATGAGAAATTTATTTATCTTGGAAATGATAATTTTGGAAATTATTTTCTTGACCTTTTGTATTCTTATGGATGCTCACGTATATGGATAGTGGACATGGATTTGGTTTGTTTGGATGGGTGACGACTTGGCACAGGAATGTACATACTTGTGAGGCCTCATAGAACACCAATGTTGGGAGCTTAGTTTCCAAGGCTCATTTGGTCTTTTAAAAGTATGTTTTGATAAGTGGGTGTGTTCGAATGATTTTTTTCTAAAAGTAATTCAAATGAAAGTGAATGTTGAAGTGTGTTCTGGTGTTCAAATAGTTTTTAAAGTGGAAAATGGTTTGAGTTCGAAATTAAAGTGGTGATTTTATAGGGGAAAGTTTGGTTTTATTGTGTGGTGATTTGTTTTTAAATTAGTATTCCTGGGTTGATATGATGTTTGAGTTAATATTCGATTTAATATTGGATGTGGTGGCTTGTTTTGTGATGCACTTTGAGTTGCCTTAATGTTTCTCATTTAAAGTATATCATCCAAAATTGTCTAATGGCCTATGGAGAATCTTTTTTGATTAATGGTTTTACCCATACTTCTAAAGGAATGTTGGGGTAGGGGATTTTTTGTATCTTTTTTTTCTATATTATTCCAGGTTTAATAGTGGTTGTGGTGTGACTTGATAAAGTTATATGTGTCTTCAAGTATTTTTGGAATTCTAGATGTCATGAGGGTGTTATCAGTTCTAGTTCTATAAAAGGGACCCAATTTGAGTTTGTTAAGGGTACTTTCCCTTTTCTTTTTGCATGATTGATTCACAATGGGTGGATTGTGATAGGGAATTATAGTTTCTTGAGCTTATCAGGAAAGGTTCCCCATCCTGTGTGGAGTGTGAACTGGAGGATCCTATTCTTGGGGTGTCTCCCTCATCACTCTCTATTTCTCGATATAAAAATCACATGCTTGTTACTTCTAATGTTATCGGTTTGGTACTTTAAGCCCCTTTTTTCTTAATACTTTGAAGTCTTGATGAGGTTTTGGATATAGAAAAGTTATGTAAGTTGTTTTTCTGAAGGTTTAAGCCTCGATTGATGGTTTTTGGTTCCTGAATGCGGTGAAGAAGATGCTTCATGATATCAGAACTACATCCATAGGTCTCAGAGTGAGGCTTTTCACGTAATCGGACAGTCGTTAGGTGTGGAAGGGAGAGGGATGGGAATCCAACCTATTGTATCAAATGTTAGGGAGGAATCCAGTTGAATTTTCATTTTCATTGGTTTCTTTGAAGGTCTTGGTGGCCCCTTTCCCAAAGTTTTTGTGAGTGTGTCTCATGGGATATAAACTTTCGAGTGTCTTGTATTCATTTTAAATGGTTTTTGATTTTGGGTTTCACCTATTCGAGATGCTCGTGTTTTGAGGAAGTTATGAGTCGAAAATCAGTGTTTGTTTCAGGTTCCTTCGATTGGGGACCCTCCCCCCCCAATTGTGTTGGGAATCAGTATGTGCTGGTGGGTTCATGATGGAAGTTCTGACCCATGTTGTGCTACCTTTTTCTTAAAATGGCGGGGAGACCCATCAATGGTCTCACATGTGTTAGGAGTTGGGTTTGGTTTTGTGAGTGTTTTCTATTTGAAAGGGTCAATGTTTTCCCGAAACCTAATATGGTGGGGAGACCATCATGAAAGGAACCCAAGGGAAACTCAGTCTTCAAAGAGCTCATGATGGGGCAGTCCTCTATTCCTATCGCACTCGACCCTGAATGTGGTAATTATTTTATTTGGGTAATGGGTTGCTTGATGAATCTATGTGGAAGTTCCGCCGAGCATTATTAATTTCTAAGTTAGGGGTCAGGGTGTTCCATATTGTGGTTTTGTTTCGATATGAGGGTTTCTCACTGTATTTATTCTCATTTAAGTGGTTCAAGTCTTGGGATCTTGTTGAATATTTCTTTGGTTATCGAATGAGTTCTCAAATTTCATTCCTTAAATGATCAAGAAAATATTTTAGGAATCTCTTCATTGTGATCTTTTCTTTAACCAAATGAGTCATTTTGGACTTTTTAGAGGAAGAAAGTGTCATGGTGGGTAGAATTTTCACACCCCGACATAAAAATTATCTTTTATTTTAATTATTTTATTAATCCTTGGTCTTATTTTATTTTGTGTTTGAGAGGGTTGAGTCCTAGTTTAAATTTTTGAGTTTTTATTTTGAAATAAACGTTTTGGGTTAGAAGTATCTGGAACGTGGGAAGATCACGGTTCGAGAACCATGCGTCTTCACCCAGTTAACCTGTGGTCTACCAGTGTTTTAAATTAAAATAAAATTTAAATGAAAAATAAAATAAAATATGAAAAAAATGATGAAATAAGAATTCAAAGAATTTTTAATAATAATAATAATAATCATATTATTGTTATGTTTTTATTATTAATATGAATATTATTATTATTATTAATTTATTAAGATTATTATGATTATTATTGTTGTTGTTTTATAAAATTATAGGTTAGTTTTTTTCCTTTTTTACACCTAAAGGGGTCTCCTCTTTTTCCTAGTGTGTGAGCCCCTTCTCCCTTCCTTTATGTGTGTGGCACACCTCCCCCTCGATCTTCCCTTACCTGCATGGCACACCTCCTCCTAAGATGCCCTCTCCATAGCCTCCACTCCTATATCCCCTCAAACCCACGCGGTGAGACACCACTAGCTGAACCCCTTCCGGGTGTGATGCCACCTCCTGAGCTCCCTCCTTTTAACATGATTTCACCCGGTTCTTGGTGATTCTTGTCCAAAGCTTCGAGGTAAGGGTTTCTACTCCCTATCCTCTCATTTTGTAGTTATTTTGAGGTATCCCACTACTATATTTGTACTTGGCCAAAACCCTAGCTTAGGGTTTGATCCAATTTTCAGTTCTCTTCTATTTTAGGGTTGTGCAAATGGCCTCCCCAGGTTTTTTTATGCGTGTTTCGGCACCCTCTATCAAATTAAAAGCATATTTAATCCATTTAAATGTGTCAGTCACCATTTGAGGTTATGTTTCTCACGTTTCTTTATTCAATTTAGTTTTATTTGGAGCCTTTAGAGATTGTTAGAATCCGTTTTATCATTGTAGTGTTTTTGTTCATCGCGGTGTAGGTTTGAGTCATCGGCAGCAAAGACCTATATGTACATATAAGGAAAATCATGTATATATATGTATCCTCCGTGTGAATATTCTCTCATAGTGTGGGGAATATGTACTTGGGTAAAATTTTATATACATATATGTGAAAATGTATATGTGTGTAAGGTAAAATGGTCTCAGGCTTCCATATTCAAGGGCTTCACGATTTGAGGTAGGTCCCCTATGCCTATGCCATTAAATTGAATTCCATAATTGCTTGAGCACTTTAAAAAGTGTTTTTAATATTAAATAATATATGTGTGCTATGAAAAGTGATAGTGATTCTTGGTGCTGGACTTTCATTTGTTTTTCATGTTCACTTTAAATGTTGACATGTGTATTTTTAATTAAAATATGATCCCAAGATTATTTTAGAATGATCAATATTTTAAATGATTAAAAGTATTTTCTAAAATGGTTTTCGGTGTGTGGTGGGTATTTTCAAAATAAATTGGGGTGTATATTATTTTTGAAAGTTGATTTAAATGAATATTCATTATTGTATGATTTTATGAAGGTAAAATTATATAGTTTGGTATGTTAGGAAAAGTGTATGGTATTTGGTGTGAATTTAAGTTTAAATAGTGATTTTCCTTTCTTAAATGAGTTTCTTGGATTTAATCAAGGTTTCTAGTTATTTTAAAATGTGTTATTCCTTTATTGTTTAACTGAAATTTCAATGAATTTAGAACTTTAAAGTGTAGGGTGAGCATGTTTTCAAAAGAAAACTTATTCTTTATAAAGTAATGAGGCCTGTTTGGCACATTGAAAATGATTTGTGAATGTGAAAACCCCCTCTTGAGGCATGCCATGTTGTTTTAGAAATATAATGTATATTAAATGTGTGATTTCTGATATGTGCCTAGTAAAGAGGCTTGGCTTTGTTGTGTGACCTATAAAGGGGGATGAACTCAAGAAGGGAGACCGATGGTTAGTGGATGGACGTGTTTTTGAGTAAAGAAAGTGGTAAGTTCATATATTTTGGCTTGATAAAAACTCACCACCACTTGAAAGTAAGAACATGGGAAACCTAGGTATCTAGGTAAGGATACTAGGACTAGTGTTTTAGATGATATGGAAGTGGTTTGACCTGGTTTTGTTTCATAGAATTGACTCTTACAACACTAACTAAACATGTGAAACATTCAGAAACCACTAGAATTTTGGATGAAATTGTCTCTAGTGGCTCGTGCATGAGTATGCTGCCAATTATATAGACCATTAGAACTTTGGATGGGATCCTCTCTAGTGGATCATGCATGAGGACACTGTAGGTTGTGGTTGTTATACCAAGTTTCACTAAGGTACTAGGTTCTAGTGTCCCACTCAAGCTAGATTAACCCTAGGGTATTTTTCCATAGTGCTCTCTTATGAAATAGTGTTTGTGTTGTGATTTTTCATTTTAGTTGTTTCATGATTGTTCCCTATATGGTGGAAACCATATTTAAATTTAAATTGATTTCCATTCATTTTAAAATGTTAATACATTATTGGAAACAATTTTTGAAAATGTGGTGGAAGAGAAATTCTTTTCTTAAAAATGAAAAATTGTTACTTGATTTGAAAAGAATGAGAAATGTTATTTTTATTATGACTTATTTTCAAACTAGCATGTTTTGGGTTTCTTTTTTTAATGTAAGGATATAGGGAGATGTCGTTCCTTATAATTCCTAATGAGCATATCGGTGCTCATGCCTAATTTATCCTTTCAATTTTAGGTTCCTCTAATTGAATCTCTCTTGGAGTGAGAATGGTTCTGAGTTTGGTGGTGACCCATTAGGTCCCTTGGAGGTATGTTCAGTTATGGAACTTTACTCTTTTTAGTGCTGCAAGTGTTTATTTGTTTTTTTCTGTTTCTGTTTCTTTTTTTGTCTTCTATTTGTGGTCCAAATATTTCTCATCTACTTTATTTTGATTTTAGACACTAGTTTTCAGTCCTTGTGGTTGTGAAAACCCTTCGGGACTTGTTGCGGACCGTCTTGGGTGACCGGAAATTGGTTGACCTAGGTTGGTTTGTGAAAAAAATAGGCTTAAAATTTATGGTTTGTTACAATGCATGATCAATATATGGTTCCCAGGATAAGTTAATTGATGGAATAGATACAATGAAATTTTTGATGGGATACCTCAGTTCTTAGAAATAACCACAATCATAGTACTTGTGTTCCAGTAAGACATATAGCACTAAACCACTATTTCATGTGATTGGTCCATGAAAAACTATTACCTCAAACGAGATACCTTCTAGGTTAAATATTAAAATGTGAAATGATGATTCATCCTATAAAATAATATCAATATCAAGGATAAGGATTTAGTTCTCACCCTTAAATTCCAACACATTTAACAAACTCTATAATCGATTAATGGTAATTTGATATTAAGCACACTTCTTGTCGTTGCATAGCATGGGTTCATATACAGTCCAAGAACCAACTCCATGATTCAATTTTATCCTTTTCATCAATAGATAATGCATTTGGTATAAGAGTAAAATTACATTCCTATGAGGTAGTAATGATTTTTACACCCATATACTTTCCATAAAGAAATGTTTTATCTATATTAATAAACAATTTTCAATAAGGAAATGTGAAAATACATGGGTTAAATTCTCAGAATGCTCTATAGAACTTCACCTTCCTCCATTAAACCAAATTACCATGATATTCATACACAATAATGTAAATATGATAAATGAATTGATTATTTAATGACAATAATCACATTAGTCACAAAAAACCTTACATGATCCATCCCAATCACCGTATACTTTTACAATTTCATTTTACATTATGAACTTGGCCTTGCCAAAGGATATCATATATTTAAACAAATAATTTATTAATCCCTATAAGAGAGATATAGGAATGTGTTAATATATTCATATCATCTCAATAGTAATAGTCAATATAAATTCAACATCTAAAAAATAATGATCATGTGATGGGATTTGGTATAAAAAAGTTTGTGGGCATTCTAAGTTAAATACCTTCAAATGAAAATAATTTTTAACATATATTACTCACATGAAAATTATATATTATTTCCCACATTTTTCATTCTGAATGATGTATTTACCCTTTTTGACTCATAATCAATGAATAAAAAATATTTCTCAATATGTTATTTCTTAAACCCATTCTTTTATGTGCTTTTACTTTCAAAATATCTTCCAACAAGTAATGTGTTATTAGTTAAGGTAGGTATGTTACCTATAATGCTTGAGAATTATCTACATGGTGTAATGACATCCCAATCAAATTTTTGTGCATGTGATACTCCATTTACTAATGAAGTTAATAATAGAGGGTGGTTAACATTGCCCAGTTCTTAACTACCCAACAAAGGAACCTCTAACAGTCAGTTGATCACATCTTCCTCACTAACCTCATCTCTTTTTGCATCATCATATACTTGCACATCAATGAAAGTATTTTTTTATTAAATCTATAGAATTGATAGTGACATATCCTATATTTATCTTGACATTCTCATCACCGTATTCATAAATATCACCATTTGATATTTCACACCTCATAATATTTAGATATGTATCCTCTATTACTTAAGTCATATTATTAGACATTGAATCATATTATTTTAAAGGACTGACTTCAATAGATCTCCCATAGAATAGTTTTATATTAATACATTTCTAGTCCTGAATAAAATAAATTTACACATACAATTCCATTAAACCATGATTACACTCTTTCATTAACAAAGATTACACTTCTACCCAATCCTTATTATCAAGAAAAGAATACACAATATTCCATAGTTTGTCATCATATTAAAGATATTGATATGTGATTGATTTTTCTACTTGATCAGCCCTTAGTTTTAAGTGATTATGAATCCTCCTATGAACTTAATTAAATTTTATATAATCATGAAGATTAACAACTCTTTTTTATGGAAAAATATAGCTTTGTCCCTATTCATTATAAATTAATTTTCTATTGTAATGTGTAAATATATGCATGATCACCTATAAATTAAATTTAGCAACATGTTATATATATTTATAATTCATCATCAAATACCTAACATTTTTTAATTAGTTATGGTTAAATAAACTTGAATTTATTTTGATATTTTTTCTATCAATTACTTTATAATTATATGATCAACCAATTAATGCTTAGGGGAATCACCTAAAGCCACTATTATATTATATTTTAGAAACAACAATTCTTTTTTCATTCATAGTGTAGAAATCCAACATCGAATATCATAACCACATATAGGAAATAATTTTATTACAATGTCACTCATATTTAAGTGAGGGGTTCAAGGGGATTGTGACACATAAGAATTTACCATAGACATATAGGGCCTTACATTATTAGAGAGAGAGGAATGACATGAATGTCATCAATGAAGAAATTAAATGTAATTATTAAAAATTATATAACAAATTTTAAAATGATTACAACATTCAATTTCAATTAAATATGGCCATATGTCATTATTAAATATTATATAAATTTTTAATCAAACATTGGCCATACATTTCAAGATCAACCATAATCAATTAATTAACCATATTTTTGATGGATAGTAATTATTTTCTACAAACACTAATATAAATTAAACCATAGTTTACCAATATTTATTTCATTTTAAAAATTAAAAATAAATTCTTATCAAATTAATTTTTTTCCAGTGTATTAGAAAATATTAATATTTAAAGTAAATTTAATATATATTTTAAATAGCATAAATAAATTTAAAAAATTAAAAATAAACATACATCAAAAAAATTAAATTAAATTTTATATTATAAGAAATTCAATAGTAGTATTGAGATTATTTGAAAATATTATATTATAAAAGATTTATTTTTCTGAAAAAAATAAAAAAATTATATGGAAATTTTATTGAAGATATAAAACATTTTATATTTTATGAAAATTTATTTTGAAAAATTTTAGAAAAATTAAATTATATATTAATTTGTTTAATTTAGTTATATTATTATTCTTATTTTCAAATATATATTGAATTATCTAATTTAACAAATATATAAGAACACTAATTTAATATGAATTTATAAGTTATTTTATAAATGTATATATAACATAAATTTCATTTTCAAAATATCTTAAAAACATTTAAATTACTCTTTTAATTATTTTGAAAATTTATAAATATATACAATAATTTTTTCACCCCTTTATTTTAATATCATATATGTGTATTAATTTAGCATTAATTAAATATTTTAAAAGATATTTAAATTTCTTTCATTTTGCATTTTTTACTAAATTTTCTAAATATATTCTCATTAACAACTAATTAAGAAATATCATTAAAAATATTAAATTGGTCATAATCTATATGGTGTGGGTTTGGCTGATCAAAAAATGATAAACTAACCACATCATAAGAGAAATGTTTTATACGGTTTGATCAACTCTATTTTCATTAGTGTGAGAAAAAAAATTCGACTAAGTACTGAAGTTTTTAGAAAGTCATAACTATCATATATTCATACTAGTATTGGATGTAAGGTGATTGTTGAACCAAAAGTCTGGAACTAGCATCATTGGTGATAATAAATCAGGATGATGCATGTTCTAAAGCTAGATGATTTGTTTTGGAATTCTAGAACTGATATGGGTGTATGTAAACACAAAGGAATTGTGTTAAGTTATTTCTTATATATATAATATTCAATTATAATGATATATATAGGTAAAATCATAGAGTTTCTAGAAGTTCACATGGTTCATCATAAGGGAAAATTATGGTGGATATTTCCTTTGACTAAGTGGAGGGATTATCATGAAGATTGGATCTAAGTGTCATTCTCCCCATGGATTTTGATTGGATATGGAACTGGCATTATTAGAAGTTAGATCATATAAATTGGTGTTGGGATCATTTGTATTTGGGAGTATATTGAATTTTAATTATACATAAGCTCCGGATAGCTTTTACTTTGGACTTTGTCATTCCATTGTAATCTATTATTTACATTTATAGTAAAGTTTTTATTTCTCATGGATTGAGACATCTTTTAAACCATGTAAATCCTTATATTCCATAATTAATTTCATTAATTCCATTTTTTTCTTATTTGAATATTTTCTTTGAGTGTCTAAGAGTCTTTGAAGGTGTGTGTCTTGGGTGTTTGGTTGTTTTTGAATTATTTCTATGTTCTAAATACACCCATTCATGGATTAGTGTGTTTCTAAAACTTCTATTAACCTTGTTCTAAATTTTATGATTTATAAGTCGATGGTTCTGGAACTACTGCATTCTCCACAAAAAACTAGTATCTGATCTTGGTTCAGAGTACTGAAGGAGAGCTTAGATGATGAATTTTCTAAAGTGTGAGCTACTTATCCTTTTCTCATTTTATAATTAAATGGTAATTTTTTTATTTTTGAATATTGTGTTGGAAGAGGTAAAGTTGGGTCTAAATAATTTTTATGTGTCTAATTTTGGTTTTAAAAAGATACATGTAAAGGAATGCCTATTTCATAAAAACCATGATCTTATATTGGTTGATAAGAAGCCAAAATAAGTGGAAAAGACAAAGTGGGAATGAATTTATAGGAAGTTACTTGGTGTTTTTTGTATGATGTTGGCTTGAAACATTGACTTTAATATCTATAAATAAAATACAACTATAGAATTTATGGTCAATATTATGAACATGTATGATAATCCTTTATTAAACAACAATGTTTTTATAAGGACCCGGCCTTAAACATTAAATTATATTGAATTAAATGAATAATTCACATTGAGGATCTTCTTAGGTTTACAGTTTTAGAGAGTTAGTCCATAACTATTACATTTCAAAATATTAAAAAGTAGACACTTCTACCCAGTATCCATTTTTTTACAAAACATGAACTCTTGAAAAAAAGAGTCATGTCTACTTCCATGTTTAAGACATCATGAATTTTCCTTGATCCCATCCTTGACCCTATTCCACATTATGTCCTGTGAAAAACATTTCAAAAACTTGGGATGAGCATAAAAAGCTCAATAAGGGATACACAAAGAAATAAAATAGTTAGTTTTTTTAAAACAACAAGTAAACCATGAATACTTTAACATAAGTAATACTTTTCACCTTTATGAATTAGTAAATACTCTTCACTGAATAAAAGATCATTACATACCCTTTTGTAACCAAAATATTACCATAAAACCCATATAAATAACACATATCATATAAAGGTAACATGGTACATAAACATACTTAAATGGAATAACCATATGGTCGACTTCCACACATATCACTAAATAGAATAGCCATACGGCTGACTTCCATACCCAACGCATTGGAGGTTATAACGTAACAACCCATCCTGGTATTCACAGCACCACCCGTCATTTGGTTTATCACGTAACCACCCGTCAAATGTCCAAGTACCATTATAAAATCATAACACATAAAACAATTATAAAGGAAAGAAAAAATTTCCACATTTCAATCAAAATATATCACTTAAATATATTGACATAAAAAATCCATTATCAAAACCATTTTCAATACCAAAATACATAAAATATTATATGGTATTTATTTTCTTTTAAAAACATTACAGCTTGTTGAGAAAGCCAAAGATCAAATAATACTCGCGGTGGTGGAAAGGTCATTGTCACCGCTTACGTTAAAAGAAACATTCCTTTTTGTCGTTTAGTAAAACACTTTGTAGAAAAATATTCCCTTTGAAAATTCAAGTGTGTTTATAAAGCATATAAAAGAAAGTCATGTATTAAAACAAAATATGCCTCAATGAAAGGAGATTAAGACGAAGTCCCTTACCTCATGTCCGACTTGACTTGATCATTCTTTAATCACCTAAATAATAAACTAAAGTTAATTTATACTTGCTTAAGAACCTTTTTCAAGTTTATTATTCCTTTTATATCCCTTATTACAATGTTATAAACATTATCCAATCATTTAAGTTAATAACGTTTGTTTTGTCAATATTTGGTACTTGAGTCAAAAATGGACTTCTTATAATTACATGTTGTTCATGTGGTCAAAGTTTAATTATATCCAAAATGATATTCATGATTTTTATATCATATATATCATATATATCCAGCATTTACATGTTTTTATAATAGTACATAACATTTAGAGGTAAGAAATGAAATGCATTGTTCATGGAGACGGTAAGCCGTACGTACGCATTAACGCTACTTTAATTTATATTTATTATTTTAATGGAATTAAAACATAATTATACATAGGTATATTATAATTTCATTATAATATCATACATAATATCATCAAATCTATCCTTTATACATCCCACATAAGACATTAACGAATCACATCACTTTGTGGGGGAGGTAGTCTGCACTTCCCCTAATGAGATTATCGTATTTACCCACTATGGAAACCATAAAGTATTGATATAATTGGGAAGTACAGAAGAATAAGGAAATCATAAACATAATATATATCATATATAAATATAGTTCCATCATAATTCCCACCATGAGAGGCGGTAAGATGTAATTGAACAATCATCGTTTCGTGAGGTGTTAGTTTTCCATCCACAGAAACATTATGTTCCTCATCCATTAGATGGAGGTGTGTGTAAGTTTAATTCGAATCCTTCTCATAAAAACAAACTATTATATTGATGATACTGTTGTTTTTACAAAATAATGGAATAAAAAGGCTTTATGGGTTGGAGAAGTAAAATAAAAGAAAAAAATTTAAGAGAAACTGTTACCTTTAATTTGGGTAACTCCCTTTGGTTTGAACCAAAGGACTTCTTGAAGTTCCTTCTACCTAATGTAAGGCTTCTAGGAGGAGGAGAGGGATGTAGGGAGTGTAATTGGGCAGAGTTTGGATGATACAAATGGCTTGAGAGGTGTGAGGAATTGGTTAGAAGTGGTCTCTTTTTATAAGGGAGAGGAGGGGCTCTTTAAGAAAGTGTGAAAATATTATTTTATAATATAATTATATTCGGTTTCTAATGGTCCAAAAATCATTAAGGTCGAAGATAAGATGACTTATATTCGAAATAAAATAATCCAATCATAATTGGACTTGTTTTGGATAATAATTTAATCATTATAATCTCATATATTTAAATCATTTATTAATGAGGTAAAAACTGCATCATTACTTTGTCAAAAATAATTTAATTTATTTGATGACTAAAAATTATAAATAAAACTACCATGATGTAGGAAAGATTTTTATATTTTCAAATATTATTTTTAGTCGAAACTAGGAATTATATAACACCATATACAAATTAATTACTAAAAGATTTTTGTTAATGTCAATTTTTTCATCACATTAAATTAATTAATCTAAATTGTCATTTTCACTCCCAAGTGGCTCAATGGGGTCCCCAAATCGACCCAAAGATGCCCATGGTCGTTAATGACTCAACCGATAAGGTTTGGAAAAGTTTTAAGGTAATTTTTAATTATTATAATATTATTTTTACCTTGAATTACCCTATTTACCTTTAACCACGGTAAATAAAAGTCAAAAGTTACTCTTCACCAAAAATTATTTTCAACTTATTGAACCACATTTTACTTTTTGATAACAACCATGTATGTTGGATTTTAGAAATTCAATTCAACGAAGTGGTAAAATTTCATTTAAATGAAAATGTTAGTTTTTTAACTACCACTAAGTGGTTTCACTATTCATCAAAATTGAAGTTTTTCAGAAAAATACCAAAAAATCAGCCTAATCTATATTTGATATTCCGAAATCAAAATTGATGTCTATTTTTCCAAATTCAAAACATAGAAGTGGAATTAATTAATTTTAAAATTATTTCCCATTATGAAAATAAATAGCGTTTTTTAATAAACAATAACTATCAAAATATTGATACTTGTTTATATCCAATTTCAAAGTGAAATTAATTACAATGACCAACATTGGATTAAATGGTAAAAATATATTTTAATTTCACTTTAAAACCAATTAAAAATATAATCTAACCATATAAATAAATTATATTAAAAGTCACTTTTGAATTAAAATACAATATTTTTAACTATACATTAAAATGAACTTTATCGGAAAAATTCCAAAAATTTACACAAAGTAAACTTTGATGTCCCCATTATAAAGAAGGATTTTATTTGGCCATATAGAATGTTTTAAAGTGACCAAAACTTGATTTAAAAAGGGTTCTCCATTAAAAGGTGGTAAATCGACCTTTTAATGTAAATTATGCTTAAAAGTTAGATTTATTCATATTTTAAGCCTCTAACTTTTTATTGGATAAATGTTACTGAATTTAACAAAAATGTATAATCATATTGTAGTTAGTTTTGTTCATTCCCTCCAATACAACGGCTAGGAGTTAACTACCATTTAAAATAATAATATTATATTATTAATGTTCAACGTAAGATTTCAAAGAAACCCGTTGTTGCATATCGGGTACGCTACCGAACATAGCAACCCCTTTAAAGTAAAATTAATATTTCATTCAATAATATTAATAAAAAAGAGAATGTATTGTTTCTTTATTTACCCGGGATGTTACATCCTTCCCCACTTTTAGTGAATTTTTTCCTCGTAATTTTTATTCACATATCAAAATAAGTGGGGGTATTTATCCCTCATAGCATTTTTAGATTCTCACATTGCATCTTCAATCTTATGGTTTTTGAAAAAAAAACCTTTACCTGGTGAATTACCTTATTATGCAACACTTTCTCTCTACGGTCAAGAATCTGGACTGGTTGTTCTTCATAAGAGAGATTCTCTTCCAAATGAACTACCACTGGGCTCAAAACATGAGATGGATCTGGAATATACTTTCTCAACATCGAAACATGAAAAAAAATTTGTACCTGGGATAAACATGGAGGTAAAGACACTTTATAGGCAACTGATCCAACTTTATCCATAATTTCATAAGGTCCAATGAACCTCGGACTCAGCTTTCTCTTCTTAACAATACGAATCACACTTTTCCATGGAGAAACTTTGAGAAAGACATGATCACCTAACTCAAAATAAAGATCCTTCCTCTGGTTATCTGCATAACTTCTCTGTGTACTCTGAGCTATTCTCATGTTCTTCTGAATCAACTGAACTTTCTCTACCATCTCTTCTACCAGTTCTGGTCCCATAAGCTTCCTTTCACCTACTTCATCCCAAAAATCTGGAGTTCGACAACGCTTTCCATATAATTCCTCAAATGGAGCCATCTGTATACTAGAATGAAAACTGTTATTATATGAAAATTCCACCAAAGAAAGATGTTGGTCACAAATTCCCTGATAATCCAGTGAACAAGCATGTAGCATATCCTCCAATGTCTGAATTGTTCGTTCTGACTGCCCATCTGATTGAGGATGAAAAGTTGTCGTAAATTTAATTCAGTACCCAATGACTTCTGAAGGCCTTTCCAAAAGTTAGAAGTAAACCTGGGATCACGATCTGATACAATGGAGAGGGGAACTCCATGCAACCTGACTATCTCTTTAACATACAACTATGAAAGTTGATCTAGAGACAAAGTATCTCGAATAGGAAGCAAATGAGCATATTTAGTCAATCGATTAACTATAACCCATATTGTATTATTACCTCGATATGTCTTTGGTAATCCCACAATGAATTCCATGGATATATTTTCCCATTTCCACTCTGGCACTGGTAAAGGTTGAAGCATCCCTTTAGGTAACTGTCGCTCTGCTTTAACCTACTGACAAGTCAAACACTTCATAGTAAAATCATCAATATCTCTTTTCCTTCCATCCCACCAGTAATACTCAAGAAGATCTCTGTACATCTTAGTACTTCCAGGATGAACTGAAAACAGAGAACTATGAGCTTCACATAACAACTCATTCTTCAATTGTGAATCACAAGACAGACATAATATCTTCCCAAACCTCAAAACACAATCATTATCAATGTTAAATCCAGGCAACATACCCTTCTGAACCAACTCTACCTTTTTCTACAACTCACTGTCTTCTTTCTGCGCTTTCTTTATTATGTCTGATAGAGATGATCTCACTGACACATGAAAAAAAAACAAAATAATTTCCTGCACCAACAACTTCTATGCCAAATTTCATCAAATAAAAAACCAAAGGATCTTGTTCCAAATGTAGAATTTCTAATGAGACATTACTTTTTCGACTCAAATCATCAACCACTTTATTTGCTTTTCTCAGATGGTAATCGATCGTGCAATAATAATCCTTGATTAATTCTAGCCATATCATCTATATCATTTTCAATTATTTTTGAGTGAATATATACTTTAAACTTTTGTGATTAGTATATATTTCACATTTTACACCATACAAATGATGCCTCCAAATTTTTAAAGCAAAAACAACAGCAGATAATTCCAAATCATGTGTAGGGTAATTTAACTCATGAGGTTTCAACTGACGTGAAGCATAAGAAATTACCTAATCATTCTGCATTAGGACACAACCGAGTCCTTTCAACGAAGCATCACTGTAGATAACAAACTCACCATTTCTGGATGGTAGGGCCAAAACTAGAGAATTCACAAATCTTCTTTTCAATTCCTGAAAATAATCATCAAATTCTTTTTTCCAGATAAACTTAACACCTTTTTGAGTTAACTTAGTCAATGGACTAGATAACCGTGAAAAATTTTCAACAAACCTTCGATAATAACCTTCCAAACCAAGAAAACAACAAATCTCGGTTATATTTGTCAGTTTTTCCCATTCTTCAACAACCTTTGTTTTAGTAGTATCAACAGTTCTGCCATTTTATTTGAAACAATGTGACTAAGGAATGAAATTTATTGTAACCAAAACTCACACTTGCTGAATTTCACATAAATTTTCTTTTATTTTAATGTTTGGATGACAACCCTTAAATGACTTTCAGGTTCCTCCTTACTTTTGGAATAAACCAAAATATCATCAATAAACACAACCAAAAACTTATCCAATAACTCACAAGAAATTCGATTCATAAGATCCATGAATATAGCAGGTGCATTGGTTAACCCAAAAGGCATAAATAAAAATTCATAATGGCCATATCTAGTAAAAAACACGGTCTTTGGAACTTCTTCTTCCATTACATTCAACTGATGGTACCCCAACCTCAAGTCAATCTTCGAAAAATACTGAGCTCCCTGGATCTGATCAAACAAATCATCGATATGAGGCAAAGGATACTTATTCTTAAAAGTGGTGTTATTCAATGCTCTATAATCAATGCAATGTCTCATTGAACCATCTTTCTTTTTAACAAACAAGATAGGAGCTCCCCATGGTGATAAGCTAGGTTGAATAAAACCTTTATCTAATAACACCTCCAATTGCTTCTTTAACTCTAAAAGTTCAATTTGAGCCATTCGATAAGGGGGTATTGAAATTGGATTAGCATTAAGAACTAAGTCAATAGTAAATTCAACTTCCTGATCAGGTATAATTCTAGGAAACACATCAGGAAAAACATCAAGGTACTCATTTAACATTGACACATCATTAATATGAACAGTTACTTTATTTTAAACAATATGTTCAAGGTAACATACATTTCCATTTTTTTACTAGTTTCTCAGCTTCGTGATATGTTATCAAAAAAAGGGTTCATTCTTGCACACAGATTAAAAATATTTCTGAAAACGAAACCTATTTAGCTCTGCAGTCAATCTTAGAATGATAAATAGAAATCCAATCCATGCCCAAAATAACATCAAACTCTAATAGAGGGAAAACAATAAGGTTTTAATGTAGATTCTTTCCACACACAAGGACAAGAATGTTCTTATGCTTTCTTTTTGTCTCAAAATTTAATCCAGGTGTTTTTACCATAAGTTCTATATTCATATCTTGAGATGGTATTCCCAATTTACAAGAAAACTTCTCAGAAATGAAAGAGTCTGTAGACCCTGAATCAAACAACACATTGGCATAATCTGAACAAACAAACCGTGTACCTGATAATACTTCATTAGATGGCCCAACATCTGCTGAAGTAGTTGAGAAGGATTTCACCACCCCTTTCTACTTGTATTCCGATAGATTTACCTCAGTAGAGTTCTTCATAGGACACTCATTTGCATAATGACCCATTTCGTTACACTTAAAACATCTTATTGATGGCTTTTCATTGCCTTCTTTTTTATCTTCTTTACAGTTACGAGCAATATGACAAGACATACTACACCGGAAGAACATTCTAGTCTTTGATAAACATTCTCCAAGATTATTTTTACCACACTTCTCACAAGATGGATATTTAGTTTTCTTACCTCCAGTCTTCTTTGATGAATTCTTCCCTTTTTCCTGCTAACTGGACCTCTTATTCTGTTGTTTTTCAAAGAACAGTTGATCATCGGGAAACTCAATTTCCACCTTCTCCGCACATCAAAAAAGTTTTTCATAACTTTTGATCTCACGAGAGGCTAACGCTCTTCGATATCATGGCTTCAGTTTTGAGTAAAATCGATTTATCTTACTATCAATATCTCGAATGAAATTAGGTGAATACCCTTCCAGTCGAGTGAACTTTGCTTCATAAGCATCCACTAAGTCATTATCCTTCCTTAATTCTAGGAATTGTTTTTCCATCCTAAGACAAACCACCTTAAGAAAATATTTTTCAAGAAACATACCTTTGAATTCATCCCAATAAAGATCATCAATCTACTCACTATCCCGAATATTTTTCACCATCGACCACCACTGATCAAATTCACCTTCATAACGGTAAATAGCGAGACTAACCTTTTGATGTTATGAACAACCCATGATATCTAAAATCTTCTCCAGTGCATTAATCCACCATTAATCTAGCACCGGATCAGATGATCCTCTGAATAATGGGGGATGTTGCCTCATGAAATGTTCCACTACTGACATGTTCCTCTGTGGTTGATCTAGCTGATCACGTGCATGGATACCACCACTATTTATCACCTGAGTCAATTGTGCCATCACTATAACAAACTGTTCAATTCCTATTCCGACCATCTCAGGTTGCTGATTTGGAAGGTTGTCTTCCTCCTGATGTCATCCCAACATAGCTACCATGTTTCCTCTGCAGAAAACCATTCTGAACACAGAAATATCTTAGGCAAAGAAACATGGTAATCTATAAATGTTGTATGATATCAATATTAACATAAATTACTTTATGGATATTAATTTATCAATACCCTAACTCCTAAGGTTATCTAAACCGACCTTTGATACCAACTATAAGGACCCGGCCTTAAACCTTACATAATATTTAATTAAATAAATAATTCACGTTGAGGATATTTTCAGGTTTAGAGTTTTATAGAGTTATGCCATAACTTTTACATTTCAAAATATTACTAAGTAGACACTTCTACCCAGTATCCTTTTTTACAAAACATGAAATCTTAAAAAAGGAGTCATGTCTAGTTCCATGTTTAAGACAATATGAATTTTCCTTGATCCCATCCTTGACCCTATTCCACATTATGTCCTATGAAAAACATTTCAAAAACTTGGGATGAGCATAAAAAGCTCAGTAAGGAATACACAAAGAAGTAAAAAAGTTAGTTTTTCAAAACAACAGGTAAACCAAGAATACTTTAACATAAGTAATACTTTTCACCTCTATGAAGTAGTAAATAATCTTCACTAAATAAAAGATCATTACTTACCCTTTTTTAACGAAATGATTACCATAAAACCCATATAAAGAACACATAACATATAAAGGTAACTTGGGACATAAACATACATAAATGGAATAACCATATGGTCGACTTCCACACATATCACTAAATGTAATATCCATACGGCCGACTTCCATACCCAATGCATTAGAGGTTATAACATAACCACCCATTCTGGTATTCACGGCACCACCCGTCATTTGGTTTATCACGTAACCACTGTTCCAATGTCCAAGTACCATTATAAAATCATAAGGCATGAAATAAATATAATGGAAAGAAAACATTTCCACATTTCAATCACAATACATCACATAAATATATTGATATATAAAATCCATTTTCAAAACCATTTTCAATAACAAAAATACATAAAAGATTATATGGTATTTATTTTCTTTCAAAAAACATTACGGCTTGTTGAGGAAGAAAAAGATCAAATAATACTCGCGGCGGCGGAAAGGTCGTTGTCACCGCTTACGTTAAAAGAAACATTACTTTTTGTCGTTTAGTAAAACACTTCATATAAGAATATTCCCTTTGAAAAGTCAAGGGTTTATATACAGCGTATAAAAGAAAGTCATGTATTAAAACAAAATATGCCTCAATAAAAGGAGATTGAGATGAAGTCCCTTACCTCGTGTCCGAATTGACTCGACCGTTCTTTAATATCCTGAATAATAAACTAAAGTTTATTTCTACTTTCTTAAAAACCTTTTTAAAGTTTACTATTCCTTTTATATAACTTATTACCATGTTATAAACAATATTTAATCATTTAAGTTAATAACGTTCATTTTGTCGATATTTGGTACTGGAGTGAAAAATGAACACCTTATATTTACAAGTTGTCCATGTGGTCAATAGTCCATTATATCCAGAATTATATTCATGATTTAAATATCATATATATCATATATATTCATTACATACATGTATTTATAATAGTACATAACATTTGGAGGTAAGAAATGAAATGCACCGTTCATGGAGACGGTAAGCCGTAAGTACGCATGAACGCTACTTTCATTTCTATTTCTTATTTTAATGGAATTAAAACATAATGATACATAGTTATATTATAATTATAGTATAATATCATATATAATATCATTAACTCTATCCTTTAAACATCCCACATAAGGCATTAACGAGTCACATCACTTTAAGGGGGCGGTAGTCCGCACTTCCTCAAATGAGATTATCGTATTTACCCACTATGGAAACCATAAAGTATTGATGTAATTGGGAAGTAAAAAAGCATAAGGAAATCATAAACATAATATATATCATATATAAGTTCAGTTCCATCATAATGGCCACCATGAGAGGTGGTAAGATGTAATTGAACAATCATCGTTTCGTGAGGTGTTTGTTTTCCATCCATAGAAACATTATGTTCTTCATCCATTAGATGGAGTTGTGTGTAAGTGTAGTTCCAATACTTCTCATAAAAACATCATAGTATATTGAGGATACTGTTTTTGTTACAAAATAAAGGAAATAAAAAGATTTTAGGGGTTGGAGAAGTAAAATAAAAGAAAACAATTTAAGAGAAACCGTTACCTTTAATTTGGGTAACTCCATTTGGTTTGAACCAAAGTCTTCTTGAAGTGTCTTATGCCTAAAGTAAGGCTTCTAAGAAGAGGAGAGGGATGTAGGGAGTGTAATTGGGAATAGTTTGGTTGAGATAAATGGCTTGAGAGGTGTGAGGAATTGGTTATAAGTGGTCTCTTTTTATAAGGGAGAGAAGGGGCTCTTTAGGAAAGTGTGAAAATATTATTTTATAATATAATTATATTTGGTTTCTAATAGTCCAAAAATCATTAAGGTAAAATATAAGATGACTCATATCCGAAATAAAATCATCCAATCATAATTGGACAAGTTTTGGATATTAATTTAATCATTATAATCTTATTTATTTAAATCATTTATTAATGAGGTAAATACTGCATCATTATTGTGTCATAAATAATTTAATTGTTTGATATCTAAAAATTATAAAAAAATACCATGATGTAGGAAATATTTTTAGATTTCCTAATAATATTTGTATTCAAAAATAGGACTTATATAACACCATATAAAAATTAATTACTAAAAGATTTTTGTTATTGTCAATTTTGTCTTCACATTAAATTAATTAATCTAAATTGTCATTTTCACTCCCAAGTGGCTCAATGGGGTCCCAAAATCGACCAAAAGATACCGATGGTCGTTAATGACTCAACCAATAAGGTTTGGACAAGTTCTAAGGTAATTTGGAATTATCATAATATTCTTTCTACCTTGAATCACCCTATTTACCTTTAACCGTGGTAAATAAAAGTCAAAAGTTACTATTCACAAAAAATTATTTTCATCTTAATGAACAAAATTTTAATTCTTGATAACAACCATGTATGTCAGATTATTGAAATTCAATTCACAGAAGTGGTAAATTTTCATTTAAATGAAAAAGTCGGTTTTTTTAACTACCACTAAGTGGTTTCACTATTCATCAAAAATTCAAGTTTTTCAGAAAAATACCAAAAATTCAGCCTAAGCTGTATTTGATATTCCAAATAAAAAAATTTTGTCTATTTTTACAAATTCAAAACATATAAGTTTCATTAATTAATTTTAAAATTAGTTCCCGTTATCAAAACAAATAGCGTCTTTTTAAGAAACAATAACTATCAAAAGATTGATACTTGTTTATGTCCACTTTCAAAGTGAAATTAATTTCAATGACCAACATTGGATTAAATGCTAAAAATATATTTTAATTACACTTTAAAACAAATAAAAAAGATAATCTAGCCATATAAATAAATTTGATTAAAAGGAACTTTTGAATTAAAATACAATATTTTTTACTATTCATTAAAAAATGAACTTTATCGAAAAAATTCCAAAAAATTACATAAAGTAAATTTTGATGTCCCAAATTTAAATAAGGATTTTATTTGGTCATGTAGAATGTATTAAAGTGAAAAAAAACTAGATTTAAAAATGGTTCTCCATTAAAAGGCAATAAATCAGCCATTTAATGTAAATTATGCTTAAAATTAGATTTATTCACATTTTATGCCACTAACATTTTATTGGATAATGTAAACACATTTAATAATCATGTATAATCATATTGTATTTATTTTCATTCATTCCTGCCAATACAATGGCTAGGATTTAATTACCATTTAAAATAATAATATTATATTATTAGTGTGCAACGTAAGATTCCAAAGAAACATGTTGTTGCGTATCGGGTATGCTATTGAACATAGCAACCCCTTTAAAGTATAATTAATATTTAATTCACAAATATTAATGAATATGAAAATATCTTATTCTTCATTTACCTGGGATGTTATAGTGAAGGTATAAGACATAGAGTACAAACATCTCTATATATTTTGTATAATTATTTTATTATATATTTATGTAATAAAAAGATTTGTGAGGGTGGAAAATGAAAATAAAATAAGAAGTTGTGAAAGGATGTTACCTCTTCTTTGGGAAGCTCCTCTTGGTTTTTTCCAAAGGTCTTCCTTGGTTGGATTTCTTCCAAAAAGGGAGGACTATAAGATTATGTGAGGTTTTTTTGGAGGATATTTTTATAGAGTTTTTCTATGAAAAATAGGTTTTGACGTTTGAAGAAAAGAGAAGAAGAGGTTCTCTTTTATAAGAGAGTCGAAGGAACTTTTAAAATTTCATCAAAAGATTAATTTATAATAAATTCAATATCAGTCAAAATACCTCCTAAAGGCCATGTATTTGAATATAAGATGATATAGGGTTGTAATATCATCAAATAATATATTTCTAAAAGGTTTGTTTTTTTAAACAATATCTTTCTTAACCCTTAGTTATCCTATTTTAATATTAACTAAGGTAACAACATTTTCAATGTTAAAAGGTTGTAATTTTTACTTATGTGATTTTAACTAAATAATAATTAATTAATTAATA
Source organism: Viscum album (assembly GCA_963277665.1). NCBI lineage: Eukaryota > Viridiplantae > Streptophyta > Magnoliopsida > Santalales > Viscaceae > Viscum > Viscum album. Next base: position 83,285 of record CAUJRU010000930.1, read on the forward strand.
AAATTTTAGACCATATTATGATTTATTTTTATTTTTAAATATGTTTTATGATTTTTTTAATAATTTAATAAAATATTATTTTCATAAAATTTCAGAAGTTTCAATTTGGACACTGTTCATTAATTTGACTTTAAGAAAATAAATAAAACCAGATAAATTCAAACCAATTGGTTTAATACACCCCTAACATGTAATATTAACCTAAAAAATCATGGATAACCATAATTAAGTAAAATTATATTTATTTTAATAACTATAATATCATTTAATTGGTTGTTTCATTAATTGAAAAATTACTACATCATCATTTTTTTAATTATTTATGATAATTATTTATTTACTAAAATTTTAAAAAAATTATATGGTTTAAATAAAAAATTTACCTTTCATAAAAATATATATATTCTATAATATTTTATATTTATATTCATGTAAAAAATATTATACTTATTAAAAGTAAGAGTGTAAATTTTTTTCATTTTCTTTGATTTTAATAGTATCTAAATCATTTTCATGGACAAGTGACCATTAAATAAATAAATTTTGAATAATTAGGTGATAGGTGTTGAGTTAAATTCATAGAATAATATTTTATCAAGTTTAGGGTAGTTTTATAATATTTATTATATTATATTTACCTTTAATTAACAGATTTACCCTTAACCTTGGTAAAACAATTTCCAATGTTATTATTCATATTGTCCAAAAATAAATGGAAAATAATTATTAATTTCTTATATTAGGATTAAAAGTATTTAATAAATTTTTTAGAATTCAAAACATAGAATTGTCTTGATTTAATTTAAAATTAATCCTATTGAGGGAATAGGAAAATGTGTTTTTAAAGTTAAAACGTCCAAATGACTGAATCGTTTTTATATCCAAATTCAATATAAAATTGATTAAAATTAACTATATTAGATTAAATAATTAAAATTAGATCTCATAATACTTTAAAACTAATAAAATATATAATTTAACACTATAAATTATTTTGATGAATTTTTTTTTTCAGTTAAAATTCCAAATTTTTCATTATTCATCCAAATGTAAAACAAATCATGAAAATACAAAAAAAACTATGTAAATTATGTTATCCCAATTTCAAATAAGAAAGATATTTTTCTAAGAATAGTTTATAAAAGTGTCAATAACTAGATTTAAAACTTGTGATCCATCAAATGGTGACAAAACTACCTTTTTAGAAAAGTACTTATTTTATGCATAAAATTGGATTTATTCTTATATACTATCTAGAAAACATATAATATGATTGTTAAAAATTAAATTGAATATATATTAATTTAATATTATCCAATATGAGTTTTTTTTACTTTATTGGTATAAAATATACTTATGTTCATTTAAATAGTATTTTTAAAAAATATTTTTTTTAATTTAAAAAGGGTTTTACATATGTAAACCATACTTCCATATTTTAGTTAATAAAGTTCAGAACCATCATTCTAATGTCTAGGTTTTAATTTTTCTTTTTAAATAAATAAATAAGTTTTTTTATAAAATCATTGATTCGTGTATCACAATTTAGGTCAGTGTTTCATATAGCACAATCTTATCATGGTGTAGCATATAACGAAAACTTAACATGGTGTGGCGTTCAGCGAAAGACATCAATGAAAATTTATTTATTCTAAAAAAATCATAAAAACTCAGGGTGTTACATTCTACAAACATAAAATGAATTTCTCCCACAAAATTCTTCATTTTGATAAAAACAAATATGGATAATTTTGCCTCACCATATCCTCAAGTTGGTATATAGCTTCCTCTAACTAGTGGTTTCTCCATAGAACATTGACTAGGTGATTGGACTTGTTTCATAGAACATTCTCTGTACAATCCAGATTTTCAACTGGTTGTTCCTCGTAAGAAAGATCATGCTTCAGTGGTATGACCTCCAATTTTAGTACATGTGAAGGGTCTGGTATATACTTCCTTAAAAGAGATACATGGAACACATTATGAACTTGATAGATAATTAGAGGATGTTCTTAGAGATAGGTTACCATCTTAATATGATCAAGAATCTTAAAGGGACTAATATACATAGGGATTAGTTTCCCTTACTTCCCAAACCTCATAACCTTATTATTTAGAGAAACTCATAGAATCACTTTCTCACCAACTTAAAATTCTATATCACTTCATCGGTTATCAACATAATGTTTTTTTCTGTATTTGTGCTGCGTTGATATGGTACAGAATGGTTCTATGATTCTTAGTCGTCACTTCAAAAATCTTAGGTCCCAATAGCTTTCTTTCTCTATCTTCATCACAGTAGGTTGGATCTCTACATTTCTTCCCATATAGGGCTTCATAAGGATCCATATGAATTATTGAGTTATAGATATTTTTGAAAGAAAACTCAACTAGAGGGTGGTTTTTATCCCAACCAACATAGAAATCAAGAGAACAAGATCTATACATATCCTATAGGGTTTGAATTGTTCTTTAAGAATGTCCATATATCTAAGGATGATAAGAATTGATGAAACTCAATTCCGTATCCGGTGCTTATTGAAGGATTCTCCATAATTTTGAGGTAAACCCTGGGTCCTGATCAGAAACAATAGAATTGTTTACTCCATTAAATGATACCACTTCTTCAATGTATATCTTTTCAAGTTTATCCAAATAGAATTATTATCTAATATAAATGAAGTGTGCGGACTTAGTAAGGTGATCAACTACCACCCATATAGCATTAAACTCGTTATAGGTTTTGGGGAGCCCAATGAAAAAACCCATAGTGATGTTCTCCCAATTCCATTCTAGTGTGTGTAATGGATGAAACAGTCCCTTAATTTTTTTTATTTCATCCTTAGCATAATAGCATTCCATGTACCGAGATTTAAACTCTATGATATCTCTCTTCTTGACATCCCACCAAAAGTATTCCTTTATATATTTATACATATATATACTTACAAGATGAATAGATAATGAAGAATAATGAGATTACTCTAATAGATCCTCCATTAAATCTGGTATGGATGGCACACATACATGGTTCTTGAACCTTATCATTCCATCCCAGTCAAGGTTAAATACTCGAACATTTTTAACCATCTTTTTCATCTCTACATCATCCCTTTACACCTCTATAATTTTTAATTAGATGGAGGGTTGAACATTCAATTGAGAAATATACTATACATACCCTCACTTAAATATTTATAGATCCTTCCTTTTCAAATATATAAATATTTGATATTTTTTATCCTCATCATGGATAAGATAGCATGATCTTTTTGAATCAAATCATAGACCACTTTGTTCTCTTTCCTAGGGTGGTAATGTATTCAGAAGTCATAATCTTTTATCACCTCTAACCATATCCTCTAGAGCATGTTCAACTCCTTTGTGTGAATATATATTTCTATCTTTTATGGTCGGTATATATATCACACATTTCCTTATAGAGATGATGACTAAATATTGTTAATGAAAAAGTTACTACAACTAACTATAGATCAGGAGTTGGGTAATTTTGATCATGAATATTCAATTTTTACAATATATAAGTGATAACCGTGTTATTTTTTATAAGTATGCATCCTAATACTTTATTATATGCATCAATATAGATTAAAAAACCTTCTCTATTAATGGGTAATGTTAGCACAAGTGTGTGGATCAATCTTCTCTTTAGTTCCTTGAAATTTTCCTCACATTCATCCGTCTAGAGGAACATGGAACCCTTCTGAGTTAACATGGTCATAAGATTAGATAATTGTGATAAATTTTATTGAACCTATTGATAATATCCATATAAACAAAGAAAACTGTGGATCTCAGTCACCATGTTTATTCTAGGCCATAATTCAATAGCCTCCATCTTTGATGGATCTACTGTTATACTATCTCTTGAGATTATGTGACCCAAAAGTGAAACCTTATGCAGCCAAAATTCACAATTTCTAAAATTTTCCTTCATTTTATCCTTCCTTAGGGGCTTTAGAACAATTATAAAGTGGTCTTCATTCTCTTCCTTTCCCTTTGAATACATAAAAATATCATCTATAAAGACAACCAAAACTAATCGAGGTATTATCTAAAGACTCCATTCCTCAAATCCATTAATATAGAAGAGGAATTCATAAGACGAAAAGGAATCACAATATATTAGTAGTTCCAATACCTTATATGGATTCTTTTCTTGGGTTATCCTCCTTATTTACCCTCAATTGATGATATCTAGAATGAAGGTCAATCTTGGAAATGTATTGAGCTCCCCGTAGTTGATCAAACATATCATCAATATGAGAAAGGGGATTATTGTTATTGATTGTGATCTTGTTCAAATCCCGATAATTAATACATAGTCACATTGATCCATATTTCATTAAAAAAAAGAACTAGTGTACCCCAAGGTGATGCACTTGGCTGAATGAATCCTTTATCCATGTTTTCTTGAAGTTGTTTCTTCAATTCCTGTAACTCAATTGAGGCCATTTTATAGGGAGTATTTGAAATTTGTGTAGAACCATGTATGAGTTATATCAAGAACTCAACTTAATTTTTTGGTGGATGATTTCACAACACTTCCGTAAATACATCCACAAATTCATGAATTATATCCAAATCATAAATATAGATTTTATCCCCAACCATTTGAGATAAAATTCCCTTTTAAATGGGAATTAATACCCATACATTGGATGTAATCTCCACAAGATGTTCATACTTATCATTAAATTGATATACTATCATAGGTTATTTTAAAACATCACAAATAACGTCCCTTACTTGAATATTTATATGTTATTTATACATAGAAATCCCATCCATGCATGAAATGACATCAAATTCGACAAGAGGAATAATGAAAATATTTTTAGGAAAAAAATTCCCACAAACATCAATCAAATAAGAATCATATACTTGAGATGAAATCATTATACCATTAAGGGTTTTCACTGCTAATTCCACATCTATTAGTTTGGGTGGAATCTTAACACCCTTATCAAATTATTTAGATATAAAAGAGTGGGTAGATCCAAAATTAAATAAGTCATTATATGTTATAGATTTTATAATAACTGTACCTTTCCCCACATGGTTATCACACCCATCACTAGAAACAGTGATCACATAATATTTCACCTTGTCCCTTGGCTTAAGAGGTGGACAGTGCCGATCATCATCAATGACCCTTGGGTTTGGCCACTGGTTATCTTAATTTCCATTCTCTTTACACTTGAATAAATGAAGTGTGGTAGGTGCATTCAGTGCATATTTTCCTTTATTCACATCATTGTATAACTTCTTCCTAGTAGTTTGACAATCAATTTCCTGATGGCCTTCCCTTCTAAAATTAAATCATTTATTAGACCCCATAATACAATTTTCTCTATGATTATTTCCATACATAGATCATAATTGAATGATCAACTTCTTTTCTATAAGGTTTTTAGATTTTCCTTTGAACTCCATCTTCATTTTCTTATTAAAACCGTGATATTGATATGCAACTCCATCCTCCATTCCAACATTGATTATAAAACCCAAAACCTCTTCATAACTACTAAATTATCTTATAGATATCACCCTTTAGAGACTATGCATTAACCAAATTAATAATTAGTCAACTATAATTTCTGGTTTTATGATAATTTAATAAGTGTAGCTCAAAAGTCTTGTAAAATTATCCTCAATTTTACCAATGGATTCATCATACTTTTTCTTCAACTCAAGTAAATCCATTAAAATTTTCATACAATGAATATGATGAAAGTACTTATTGAAGATTAAGTTCTTGAACTCATCCCAATCCATGGATTCAATATCAAATTTCTACATCATATTCTTGATTAGAGTCTACCACTGGTACTCTTCTCCTTCAAAATGATAAACAGCCAGAATAACATTCTCATTTTCTGAACAATAGATAATAGAAAATAACTTTTCATTGGTATTGATCCATTGTTCAGAAAAAATGGGATCAGAAGACCCACTGAATGAAGGTTGACACTGCCTCATGAAGGACTCAATAGAATGTTGTTCCCTCATTTTCTCATTTATAAGTATAGCATGGTTCATAGCTTGAGAAATTGGGGAGGTCATAGCAATAATATTTTTAAACTCTATACCCCATAGCATTTAGTTTATTGTGAGGCTAATTGTTTCATTGTCCGTTACGATCACCATTAACATGGTTCCTTCCTATTCCAACTATTTACTAAAACCAAAAATCATAGAGTAAGAAACATTTTTCACTGTGAGGAACCACATAATCATAAACCACCTATATTATTTCTAAATTATGATTCCCTTTATAATCTATGACACCTTAGGCTTATCATTAAAGACATCCCTATACATGTCCTTAGAAATATCTCTAGGGATCTCACCAAAATTTTCTCATCCTAGTTTCCAAAGGTTAACTAAAAATTTTATATAATACCAAAAATAGATAATCTCACTGTTCATAAATTTATATTTCATTATATCTATGTAATAATTAATACATTACACAAATAAACTCCCAAAAACCATATTAGTTTAGTGCCTTTGGAGACATGAAAAAAAATACTAATACCCAAGTGAGATTCGTTATCTCCAACTAGATTCTTATTGACTATCACCCATCCTAGACACATAAAACATAATAAATATATTTATAACCATGGGATAGAAAAATAAAAATAGGTTATCTCATATGCTAAGTATGTTTAAACAAGTGACATATGTAATCATATCATGAGTATAAGGGTATGAGAACATGATTGTGAAAATTGAAGATCATACCCAACATATAAAAGATCATAAACCAGAGTCATGGAATAAATACCGATAGTTCATAAGTCATAAATTATAAGTGAATCAGGATCATAAACCATTAAATAATCACATAAGAATATGACATCGAATTTTCAGTAGACACATAGACATGTAATACCATTCCCAGTAAGTCAATGTTCATTTCCAAAACTCAACAGGGTACTTCATGGGGACTACACCTACTAGGAAGGAAACATTTCCATCCCCAGTCATAGTTTTTTCCTTGTAAGAGACCGGGTTTCCCCATTTCCCATAGTGGATCGGGCTTCCCATCTTCTATAGTGGGTAAAGACAATCGACGTGATTCTCATCATTATCTCATGAGATATAAATATTTACCAAATAAATTAGAGGTAGATATAGGTATCACCAATCACATAATGAAAACCATACATATGTTCTCCATAAGAACATAATTCATTCACCACATCCGAACCCATGAAAAGAAATGGGTTTCATAAACATCATTCAATCACAACATAACCCGTGGAAATTAAATGGGTTACATATATATCATTCCATAATAAACATTAACCATTATAATAAAGAATAAGAATGGTATATTTGAATAATAACCCAAGTAAAACATAAGTGACATCAAATAATTTTATCATATATGCAAAATAATTTTGAGAGATTACTTGAAAACAATTCTTGAGGAAAATATCCTTTCTACTTTGAAACTGATTCCTTTTCTTAAATGAAACGCAATTTTAAAAGACAAAATTTTCATTTAAAAAAACCCTTTAATATTGTAATTTAAAATTCAATGAAATATGGAGTAATGATGGTGGAAAATTACATTCATTCCAAATAATTTAAAAAACTTTAATTTTATAATTTTCCGAAAAAATCACAAAGTACATAATTTGGAGAATGACAAAAACATTCCTTTTAAAACATATGGTAAATTGTAAAAAATGGGTAAACATGAATTTGAAAATCCATAGGAAAACATTAAAACAAAATTTCAATAAAAATTTAGAAAACATGGAATTGGAAGAAAAATATTCCCCAATAGAGACTTAAAATGAAACAATCCCAAATATTAATGAGATTATGAAATAAATACTCATCAATTTATAATCAGAATAATTGTATGCCCCATGAAAGAAATAAAATTATATGGATAAAAATATAACATAATATTTTATAGAATACTCATAAAATACATTCATGGGTAGTATATAAACCACATAAAAAAAAGTAGTCTATAATGCATGTGTCCCACATAAATAAAAGTGAGACATAAATCCTTTACCTTGTGAATTGAATCTCATCATATTCAATCAAAAAATTTATTTAACAAATATTTATTTAGTATTAATATATTATATAATCATATTAAATTACAATATACAATATATTATTTACAAATTTACTTATATTACCTATTTATTGACCATTCCATGTTTGTGTTATGTTTCAAGTAATATCCGCTGGTTTTGATTTGTTATTTCTTGATTCTCTTACATAGATCATGATCTACTCATCTTATGAATGTAAAAAAAATATAAAAATATCATATATATTCAGTATATAAATATTTATAACAATTTAAAAACAATATAAATATGAAATGGAATATAACATTCATGGATACGGTAGGTCGTACGTACAAATGAACATTGTTTATGATTAATTATTAGTTTGAAAGAAAGAAAGTAAATGCCATATAGGTATATATATATATTAATTAAATAATAATAAATAAATCATATATATAATAAAAAAATAGATATTCCATAATAATTTACAACCATGAGAGGTGGTATAAAAAATGAAAAACAATGTTTTGTGAGGTCATAGTTCGTCATACACAAGAACGATAAGCTCGTTGCCCATTTGATGGAAGTGTGTGTGAGTGTAGGTCAAAACCTTAGAATAAAAACATCTCAGTATATTGAGGATACTAATTTTATTATATAATCATGTAATAAGAAGATTTTAAGGTTAGAGAATGAAAATAAAATAAAATAGATTGTGAAAAGGATGTTACCTCTTCTTTGGGAAACTCCTCTTGGTTTTCACAAAAGAGCTTCCTTTGATGGACTTATTACCAAAAGGATAATTCTAGAATTAATATAGGTATTTTTTAGGTAATTTAAAAATATTTTTTACTAACCAAATGGGTTCTAAAGTGTAAAAATTGAAGAAAAGGTTCCCTTTTATAAGAGTGATGAGGGGAACTTTTGGAATTTCCTCCAAATATTAATTAAAAATAAATTGAATCTCAATCCAGATTCCTCTAAAAGACTATTTATTAAAATATAAAATGATATAGGGTTATAAATCTAATCAACCAATATATTTATAAATGTTTTGGTATTATTTTAAACCTTGTGATAGTTTTTACTCATTATTTACCCTATTTTAATTTTAACTAAGGTAAAAACTTCTTCAATATTAAAAGGTTGTAATTTTTACTTATATGATGTTAATTAAATAATAAATTAATAATTTATAACATTTTATACCATTTTATAATTTATTTTTATTTTTTGAGGTGTTTTATGATATTTTAATAATTTAATAAAATGTTATTTTCTTAAAATATAATAAGTGTCAATTTTTACACTATTCATTACTATGATTTAAGAAAATCAATACAGTAATATAACAACAAAAAAATATTTTAATACACCCATAAAATTTAATATGAATTTATAAAATTCTTTTATCACCATAATTAAGTAAAATTATATTTATTTTAATATTTATAATATCATTTAATTTATTGTTTCATTTATTGAATAAAAACTGCATCATAATTTTGTGATTATTTTTGATAATTATTTCACCACTATAATTTAAAAATAAATTTATATTAAGTAAATAACCATTTTATATTTCATAATAATACATATAGTCTATAATATCTTCTATTTTACCCATATTAAAAATATTATACTTATTAAAAGTAAAAGTGTGATAATTTTTCACTCTCTTTGATTTTAACAATATCTATATCATTTATAAAGACAAGTGTGCATTAAATAATTAAACTTTGAGTACTTAAATGATATGGGACGAATTAACTTCATAAAATATCATTTTATCAATTGTTAGGATATTTTTATAAGATGTATAATATTATTCTGACCTTCAATTACCCGATTTACCCTTAACGGTGGTAATACAAATTACCAAAGTTTCTATTCATATTGTCAAAAAATTAAGGGGATCTAATTAATATATTGGTAACTTATGATTAAAAATGTGTAATCTATTTTTCAAAATTTAAAACACATAACTGAAAAAAAAAATTAATTTAAAATTAATCTCTTTGACGGAATAAGAAAACATGTTTTTAAAGTGAAAAAGGTCAAAATATTTAACTGTTTTTATATCGAATTTCAATGTGAAATTTATTCCAATGAAATAATTTTTATTAAATAATAAAAAATTCATCTAATTATACTTTAAAACCAATAAAATATATAATTTAATACTATATATTATTTCGATTAAAAGTATGTTTTCAATCTAAAATCATTATTTTTCACTATTCATCAAAACATGAAACATTTAAAAAAATACCAAAAATTAAACCAAAGTAAATTTTAATATAACAAATTCTGATATTAAATTTATTTATTCAAATATAATTTATAAAATTTTCAAAAACTATATTTAAAACCAATGCTCCATCAAAAGGCATCAAAACTTCTTTTTTGGAAAAAAAATTCTTTTATGTGTAAAACTGGATTTGTTCTTATATCTTGTCTATAAAACACATTATATAAATGTTAATAATTAACGTTAACATATATTTAAATAATATAATCTTACATGAGTGATTTTTTTACTTTATTATTGTAAAATACACTAATGTTCATTTAAATAGTTTTAAGAAAAATCATTTTAATTTCAATAGGGTTTTACATATATAAATTATACATCCATAATTATATTAATATTGTTCATATACACCATTATAATTTATAGGTTTTAATTTTATTATTTAAATAGTTACAACACAATTTGTTTCATATAAACTCATTGTTTCTTGTAACACAAGCCAGGTTGGTGTTGTGTGTAACACAAGATTATCTTGGTGTAGTATATAATGAATTATTATCATGGTATGGATTTAAACACAATAAATAAAGGAAAATTAATTTATTTGAAAAAAAAAGTTCATAAAAACACTGGGTGTTACATATAATGTTTACCATAATGTAATAAATCTTGAATTAAGGTTTATTAAAGATATGGGTTGTCATTGAACAAATCCATCTTATGTAAAGAGTAAGGAAATTCAACATCCATATGTGGTAATACAAATGAAATTACACCATATATTTATGGATAATACAATGTTAATGAATCCAAAAGTGAAAATATAGACAACACATCTACCTCATATGTTTTACAATATTTCCTTGAATGAGAGGTAACTGATATTTCTTTCAAAGGATGTCCCATGGATAAATCAAGTTAATGAAATATCACACATAAAATAAAATATATTATTATTCATTTGAATATTTGAAAAGTAAAATATATAATTTTGATGAATAAATTGATAATTTTATTTAGGGCACTTTTAAAAATTATTATAAGAGATCACCAAACATATAGAAGATTTAGAATGGTATGGGGAACCATTGAATTAAAAGATATTATCATATATAAATATCCTAAGAAAAATATATTACAAAATTACAATGAATGAGTATCTTCCATATTTTTTCTCCATTTCAAAAAATTAATTTGTTAAATAAAACCAAAAGAATGTAGAATCTAATGAATTTCTTGAGTAGAAGGTCAATGTACTGGATGAAAATAAAATTACTATCATTGATTCGAGGGATACTCAAATGGGGATAAATAAAAATAGAATAAAGGAGATTGAAAATTATATTCATATGAAGAAAAATATGAGTGATTATTATATTGAGAGTATAAAAAGAGAATCTGAAAAAATAGTGAAGTTAATTGATGAGCATAAGAAAAATATAAATTTGATGTTTATTGAAATTTAAGTCGAGTTAACAAATGTAGATGTAGTTAAAACATATTTTTTTAAAATTGATGAATGAATAGTTACTTTCTTATATACTTATTTGAGGATCATTATTCTAAAATACTCATATTTAGTGGAAAGAGTAACTTGAGATCATTTTTTTATATGTCTACAATAGTCCCAGATAAAAAGGTAACCCTTGTTCTAAAAAACCTTGTTTTCATTTATATTTTTTCCTTGAAAAGTATAGTTTAAAAAAAATCAAGATAAAAATTTTTTGAAAAAAATTATGAGAAACCCCCCCACTATGTCAAAGGTGGGTGGAATAAATGGATAAAAAATCTATCCCTAAAAAACATTAATTAAAGGATACAATTTCATAAAAATATCTAGTTATTAATGTTATCCGGAATAGTTCTCAAAGAAGAAAAGAAAGGTTCATTACCTATTATTATTATTTTGAGAGGTTTGGGTATAACATTATTTATCATTAGCATAATATATAAAATATTATGATACAATGAAGGCCTACATCTTGGGGTATAAATGTTGATTTAATGAAAATTACATATTAGAGGAATATGAAAAATGTATCCATTCTAAATAAATTTAGTATCCTGCTAACCTTATATGAAAATTAATATATTCTTATCCCTATTCACTAGACATTGATTTTAGTATCCCCATCTAGGGTTTTCCCATGATTTTTTGAGATCATGGTAGAAATCATCTTCCATGATGGGTATTTTTTGTATGATGGATATAGGATGTATTAGAATGATGTTCACACATTCCTGCTCATCGTTTCATTAGAAGTATTTCACTCCATAATTTTTTATTAATTTTAAATTGGATTAGATGAAATTAGTGAATTATTGAGTGTTTTATGATAGTAATTTTACTCATAGTAGTGTTGGTATAATGACATTGACCTTCTAGAGGTGATTGGTGGCACTTTGGTGAGTAGAAAATTCTTGGTAAGTCTTTAGGTGATTATTTATCTTTGGTTTTAATAAAATAATGTATTAACAGCTATTATAATTAATTATTTTGGACGAATGGATTAAAATATGGTCTCAGGTGAAAAATGATCTTGGACAAGGTTGGGAAATCATAGGAAAGGGAGACTAATATTTCTTAAAGTTAATAACTCTGAATGTTGTTGTTAGTCACTAAAATCTCCATAATATTTGTTATATTTTTATATAGTATGTGATATACAGTTTCTACTTTCATGTGTGACCAAAATAGAATTAAAAATAAAATGTTTCTTTAAAACTCCCATGAGAGGAACTTAAGTTTCGGGTAGCATGATAGACCCTTAATCACTAATTATAGGCCTCACCCACCGATTGCCTAGGGCTTGTCCATAAATGTAAGTGATGAGATGAGTGTACCCTTGAGGGATACAAATGAGATGAATTAAATACAGTGGTCCTTAATATAGGCACCCTTTATTCTCTTTGAGTGGGAGAGGGTGATAGATTATAATGGTTGGCCTTAGGGTAAGACATATAAAACCTTCAGATCTTATATACCCACTTATATAGTTGATTTTAGAGTGGGGTGATTGATCCTTCACCATTAGTATGTGAGTACATGTGGGTATACACTAGGAATGATGAAGGAAAGGTTGGTTGAATGATGACTATCCTAGGTTGGCCATGGAATTGAGATGGAATTTATGCCATCTCTCCATTGTGAATATTGATTTGTGTCACCAATGTGTTTGATTATTCCCTGATGTTATCATGGTAATTTTTATGGATGTTCCACCCTTTGAGTGATGGTATCTGACCATGGAGTTAGAAAAGAGAGAAAGGTATTGTGTGGGGTTTCCAGACCGAGGTTCCACTAAGGGGACCACAGTGGGTTCCCTAGTATCATGTGACCCTATGGAGGATTAGTAAAGGGATTTTAGTATAATTATATCCTATTTTGAATTCAATTATGGGTATAGGTTGAGCTATTGAGTGGTGAACCAAGGAATTGTGTGTCAGGATTGGACATATTTTCAACCTAGGTGTAAGATATATAAATTTGTGGGGAGGATATCGCCCACCCCCCAAGTGTAAGGGTTATCTGGCATCCGGGTGGGATATGTACCCTAGGTAATGATAATTTGGTAATTGTTATAGGGTCAGATAACCCCCCACCCCCTGATTTTTCTTATGTATATGGGTCATCAGACACTAGGGTGGGATGCATCCCTCAAGTAATAATGGCCTACTAACTATCTTAGGGTGGTATGTGGCCCCATTAGTTTATTTTAATGATACCTAAATGATATTTTATGTTAGGACATGTTTTTCACTAAAGATATATAATTTAAAATATTTGAGGTTCTAGGGAGAGATTATTTCATTTAGTGTATTATATATGATGTTGGGGGGGACATGCCCTCAGGTGTATTATAGATGAGATTACATGGTATGATGTGTTGTCCTAATAATATATGTTATATGATATATGAGATTCTAGGAAGGGAGTGTGTCCCATGTTGTATGAATTACCATGTTTTGGGGTGGGATGTGTCCCTCGAGTAATGATGTCCAAGTAACTATTCTAAGATTGGATGTGGACCCATTAGTTTATGTTATATATATGATTCCAAGAAGGGGTGTTATTCCCCCTAGTGTTATATAATTCTAGGGTAGGTTCTTATCCCTCTAATGAATATATATGGGATTCCAAAAAGTGGTGTTATTCCCTCTGATGTAATCTAATTCCAAGGTGAGTGTTTATTCCTTGATGACTATACATTTGATGCCAAGGAGGGGAAATACTCCCACTTAAGTGATATGATTTCGGGGAAGATGATTTCGCTTGATGAATATATATATATATATACAGTGATGAATTATTCTATGGTGGGGAATCATCCTCGTTTATGTGTATTCATTATTCTTAGAGAAATTATGAACTAGATGAATCATGTATGGTCGACGTCATCACATGCACTTTAGTACCAAAGAATACCACATGATCATAGGTACATGTGGGGAAAAGGCCTAGTATTTGATGATCAAGATAAATAAATTGGATGGAATCTATAAAGGATGATGGGGAAAACAGTGGAAACTTATTATATTTTTATTTATTTTGATTTCTATGTATAGGTGATCATTTTTTTAGGAGATCAGTGAGATGTATTCTTGTATGACTACATTTCATTTCAAATTTCAATGACATGTTTTATTTATTATGCATTCTATGATTTTTAGTTGTTGTTTTTTTGGTTATTTAATTATTATTGATGATTATTATATTGAGGTAATAGTCTACCCAAAATATAATTTAAGCCATTTCTACTAGTTATCAACTACTTTATTATGGTCCAATACACTTGAGGTCACATTATGGACTGGTCTAGTTACTATAGAGTGAACCTTGTTGGGGTTATAAACTTTAGGGAGTGATCCTTTAATTATCCTCTCACCATCATTAGAGATTGAGAGATCATTGTAGAGTAAGTGAGGGATATGGGAAGAAAAATATGTATATTAACTAAATTAAATGAAAAATTTAGTAAATATATAAGATATATAATTCCTCATAAGGGAACTCTATATTAATCCCACCCATTGGGAACCCTTTTTATTTTGAATTCTTCCCCTATTTATACAAAGTCCCCCTGCCTTATTATCCTCTAAGAATCAATATATGATATCAGATAACCATGATCCAATATATTTTTGTTCCTGTGATATTTTTCATATGGCCTTCTCATGATGTAATTACCCTATTCAGTTATACATTTGATATGGGTATCATGAAAGGTCCCCTAGAGTTGTTCATACCAGCCATATATATTCACTTTTTGATCAGCATCCATGGTGAATCCATCCTACTTCTCCTTCAAGGATGCATCATGGAATATTTGAGAAGTTTTAACTATGAGATAGTTCTATCTTTCCAATTTTGTCCCATGTTAGATCTTAGGAATACATTTTTTTTTTCAACTATTCATGCATCAAATTCTGAGAGTGCATTATGATGATTATTCATGATACATTGGTAAGGATTATGTCATAGTGGAACTAACACAATATTGATACCATGTTCAAATTTTCTCCCATTCAAGTGATGAAAATTTGTATTGTGTTTTTTACAGTTTGTAGCATGAATTGGGTGAGAAGATTATTTTAGTATAATGATGTAATATGGGTTTCCTAAATGAGGATTCATTAAGGAGAAGACATATCCATGAGGTATCTTGTTAGAATATCCTGGAATGAAACACTACCCTAGATAGTGGACATAACATCTATTGGGAGTGGGTGAATTCTATGGTGTGAGTGTGGGATAGTGTTGTTGACCTAGAATAGCCTCAGGATACTTCACCTAATACTATTAGTGAAGAAATTCCTTATTGATATCATCTATTATAATACCTTAGGGGATGAACAAAGCCCTAATATTTGATCTATAATCTATTATTTAGGGAATTAATCCTAAACTAAATGATATTACTTCCAGTAGACCTATTAATATTCAAGATCCTCAAAACATACACTTTTAGGTCTAAGCATTGCATTAAAACCCAATTTATAAAATTTTTCATTAAAATAATGGGTTTACGTAGTTTTCCTATCAAGGTCCAAAATATTCTCAACTACTAAATATCTGATATCTATTATAATTTATTAATATTATGGGTCTATAAATAATAAATTTCAAAAAATATATATTTTAATTTCATATTGAATAGGCTTGCAATATGCCTTTTCCCCAAGGTGACAGGCCACCCACCTTCATCACAATATGCTTCTCCTTCTATCAATGTATGTGGTTCATATCACAATTTGAAACATATTCTAATGTCACCCACGTCTACATCATGTACAAACATATAACTTTACATTGATATATAATTATGACCTCTTATTTATCACATATTTCCTCCATAATGTCATTTTGTGTGGTAACTCATATCATCATCCATATTACACGATTTATATTATTCACTAAAAATAGATGACTATAATGTATTTAGGTATATATATCCAATGTATTATATGATACATGATTATCCATTATTATTTTTTATCATTTTAGGTGATATAATTCTATCATAGTTTATAAACCATATCACAGCTTCTGATAGTCATTATTGTAGGTTGCATCTTCAATTCTCCTTCACCATACTTTAACTCATGTCCTATGATATCCCCCATATCCTTATTGTATATCATACCATTGTTGGTGTTATTTAAAATTAATTTAATGTGATATTTTTTTCTAGTTCATCCTTAACCCACTTTTCATGTAACATGGATTTTTTTCATAATGTATCATATAGAAACATATAGAAAATTAATTCATTATTCTTTCATCTTTTTCCAAATACATCATGTATCTTTCAAGGATACTCTAACATGAAACATCATCATAACAATATTTTTAATGTGAACCAATTAAATCCCTAATCTATCAACTAACCTCATAAAACATGAGACACTCTTCCACTGCATGGTTTTTCCATGGTTCTACTACAACACACTTATAATTCAGGCCACCACTTCATGAAATTATATTAAATGAAATATAATGTGGATCATATTGCTTCGACCATTCATCCTTGAAACTATTATCATATTCCATGTCATGTTATCAGTATGAAGTGTGATTCTTGTTTAAGACTTAGATACTCAACCATACAATCCCTTGTCTAAGAAACTTCTCCACTAGTACATCATGTGTTAAATCACTTGTAATGTATTTTGATGTCCCTATCCAATTTCACCTCCATTATGACTATACAGAAGAATATGATACATCAAGAACACATCCCCATACACTATATATTTTCAATCTTTGTCAAGGGTTTGAGGATTTCATAGATATACTATACCCTCATGTATAGATAATTATAAACAACATCATAATAAAAAATAATCAACATTCATCCCAATATAAAAAAAGATATAGGCATTACAACTACGATCCAACCATAAAAAAAATATTATGTTATAAAAAATGGCTACTATAATTTGATATAATTCATATAGATATAATTTAGATCACTTATATGATATTCATATATAATTAGGTCTAAAAATAAATAAAATCATGTGAAACCCATATAACTATTCATGATCCCCTACTCGATCTCATATCCCAACTCCAACCTTGCTACTCTAGCTTAACCATCTCTAGAAAGACCCTTACCATTATATAATGAATCATGAAATATTATCAAGTATCAGGGCACCTAAATAAGGTGTGAGTACAATTCATAAGGTCACTTTCAATGATGTCCCTAATTATATCAAGTAAATAAAAGTGTATGTACCATATGATATTCTCATAAGTAAAAAATAGATAATGTAGTAATAATAAATTTCATATCCATATGTTATACACACGCCACTTGAGTGTGACCATATCGGATTAGTCTTATTAAAGAGTGTCTCCAAAGATATCATAAATAATATACTACAATTAGTATACATTATTCCTAGACACAATATGGTGTATAAAATGGGAAACATGTTCCAAGTAATAAATGGTGGACACAAAATTATATCATTAGATAATATCAAATGCTTGGACAATACATCCCAATCACTAGTCATAACGATGGGAATGCATCCTAGTGGCATAATCCACAAGTGGGCATATCAACCCGAGGAAATATCATGCACGTAGGATTAATTTTCCAATTATAGGGAAAATAATCCTTAACAATGGGTAACATCACATGTTGGAAAATCATCCCAAGCCTCAGGATTTAATATAGGAGTGGCAATGTAGTCTCATGTCTTAAGTAACCACATGTATATGGTCATTTCATCTCCTTCCATGGAATAATCACATGATGTTTAGTATGTCTTGTTTCCAAGGGTAATTTTGTATAAATAGTAATATCATCCCATGTCTTAATTTATATCTATCATGTTGGAATTTTATTCCCTAGCCTAGAAGGCATTATATCCCAATATATCAGGAATATTATCCCAGCTCACTAGCTCATCACATAATGGGCATAATATCCCTTATCAAGCATATCATAAGGTGAGTGGGAATTACATTCCACACCAGTTCCAAAATCACATAGGGAATTTCAACTCATTCTATAGGTTTAGTCAATGGTGTTTGTCATATCATCCCACCACATGACCACAATAATAATATGGTATCATAAATATCTAAAAAAACACAATACAAACTGATAAAATTAATGTTGGAATATTATCCAACTCACTTATAATATATTTTACATCATTCCTCTCACACCATTCCCATTTACATATCTAGGCCAAGTCATTACCAACCTAGTTACACACACAGACCAGTGGGGTAGGATCATTCACTCTATACACTTGTTGAATAGGCCAATTATGCTATGAAGAAACTCATAGGGCCTATAGGGGTCAAACACAAGGTTACCTAACTTAAATTCACACATCTCTACTTATTGGAAGCTACGTGAACCTATTAATGGTCCACTGCATTATATTATAACTCTAGGAAATTGTCTTTGGGTTTTGATTAAAAGGAACATGTCACTTTTAGTCATGCATGTGAACATTTATAGATTAAAAAAAACTTAAGTAAATATAATTTAATCCCACTCATTGAATATCACCTAATTGTCCATATTCAATTGATGGTTTCACCAAAATCAAGAAAAAATACCTAAATTAGGGCATTTTGGAAGATAATATAGAAAAATTGCAAGAATAAAAATAATAATAGAGGTTTTTAAGACTTAACCAAGGATATCACTTAGGATATAAGAAATAAAAAAAATTATAATTAATGAAAGAGATCCACACTTTTGAGGATGAAAAATCTAAAGGGGGTGGGAGAGGGGTAAAACTACCTATCCATATAAATAAAGAGAAGATCATGTTTGACTAAAAAATTAAATAATTAAAATAAATAAGTAAATTTTTGATTTGAAATAAAGTGAACAAGTGACCATCAGGAACCTGGTAAATTATCAATGATTACCTAGTTCCCTTCTAGGTAGTTGTTCTAGGTCCATTCAACACCTGATGACCCACCTAGTCCAACTGTCCCACTACCAATTTCCTATGAGTACCTAGTACATGAACATCATGTACCTAGGGTCATTTTCATCATGAAAAAAAGTCTAGAACCATTACCAACTCCTTGAAATAAATCCCAGGCCCATGCCAACACCTCCAACAACCAAAAATAACCAAAATACAATTGTTTTTTTAAAATAAAATAAAATTCATGCCTAAGAAAATTTAGGGTGTTACAAACTCCCCATCATATTGAAACTCATCCTAAATATGTGTCACTAACATTCTAGGTTAACCACTTCAGCTTTTGTGCTCTCATATCAGCCTCATTCTCCAAAGTCTCCTCTTAGATATGATTGTTCCTTCACTATATGTATACCAAATGGATCATATTACCTCACTAGATCTATTGACTATGGTCTACTATATGAATGGTTCATTCCAAAAATAACACATCATATTCCACCTCAACATCATCGATGTTGATCACATGAGTAGGTTTGGGGTGGTATCACCATATTCAAGATACATATAGTACACTTTACATAATATTAAAAAATTGATGAACTAAATCCCAATAATCCATGATATTTATCTTCTTGAAAAACGCAAACATCCTCATATACCATGTTGTAATCTTCATTTTCCTATTAATATATTGGTGTCCCAATCTAGTAATCACTCTAAATAAAACTTAGACACCCACCTCGAAATCTAAATAATGGTGTCTCTGCTGAACATATGAACACTTCCTCTTTTGAGTTATAATGACCCAGTTTTGACATAAATTAAAAAAACACAACTATTTCAGAATACATAAAACATTACACAAATAGAAGTTTGAAGACCATACTAGTATAGTTCTTTGGAAACATGGAAACATAAACATAGGTACATAAGTGAGATATATTATCTGCTACTAGGTTTTTCTTGACTAGAACCCTTCTCAGACACATCAAAGATAATTCATATCTTCATAACCTTGGGAAGAAAACATAAAAAGTGGTGATCTAAAATTCTCAGTAACGGTAATCTAGGGAGACATGTGAGCATAATCCTGAGCATAAGGGTATGAGAACATGATTATGAAAACAGAAGATCATATCTTACATATCAAAGTTCATATAAATGAATCATGGCAGAAATATTTTTAGTTCCCAATACATGAATAATAAGAAAATAAATAACATAATCCATGAAAGTAGAACTTAGTAATGAAGCATGAAATTGTGGCAGACACATAAGAATATAATATGATATCCATAGTTTCCAAGGCATTGTTTCCAACATCATATTGGTAGTATAGGTTCACTCCCTATACCATCTTGGTGATCATGGTTCACTCCCATGTTCATCTTGGTAGCATAATTTCATTCCTCATACCATCTTGGTATCCATGGTTCACTCCCATATCCATCTTATTATCCAAGGTTCATTCCCAAGACCCTCTTAGTTTATCTCAAGAGATATAAATCATTACCCAATTCATTGGATGGAGATATAGGTCTCACTCATCTCATAATGAAATCAATCATACATGTGCCACAAGATAATATATAATCGTATAATATCCCCTGAAATTAAATGGTTATTATAAACAAGTAATCATATCATAACCTATAAAAAGAGACGGGTTTCATAATCATATCATCATAAACATAACCTGTGAAATGATGTTGGTTTCAAAATCATATAACTTGTGAATGTGAAATGGGTTCCATAATAATATTTTAATTCAAACATAATCCATTCATAGAAATAATATTAATGGAAACATATATTACATTACCAATAAATTCATGAGTAAAACTGATGGATGTTATCTTAGATGGAAAATAATTTTGAATGATCTTTTAAAAACATTTCTTGAAGAAAAAATCCTTTCTTATTTGAAAGAATTCTTTTCATAAAATAAAAACTTTTGAAAACCTTTTTCTTTGAAAATATATTTACAAACTTATAAAGTAATATTTTAAATCAATAAAACCTATTTTTAATCCTTTTTCCTTGAAAATGATCTCAAAGGATATTTCATAAAAAAGTGAAAACATTTTTGAAAACAAGGTTTTTGAATATAATAAATTTCTGACCAAAGAGAGCAACGATCAAATTTTACATAAAAATATTATCTTAAGTACCAATGAGTAGAAAAAATGTAACTAAAATATTAGGATATCTTGAATAAACATATGATAAGGAATCTCGTGAGTTTTCATGAGATGTGGATCATAATATTTCATCAAAGACGCATAGTCATTAAATATCTTGAAAATCGATGATATTGTTTCAATAAACTCTTACCACATGGTTACATGGGTCCAAAATCTTCATTTAGTAAAAGGTAAATAAATGAACCTTAAAATATCATGAAAAGAATTGGATTCAAGATATAACATGGAAGTATATACACCTCGAAAAATATTTTTGCTGCATAACAATACATGACTCTAAAAGAAGGCAATTTGAGACAAAACATTTTTTTAACAATTTGGTAACTTTTGAAAACAAAACCCCATGAATGAAAGTTAATAAAATTGATATGTTAATACCACTAAATTTTGTTATTAGAGACATAGAATATAATTATGGGCAGTTCATACCCCACAGAAAAGCAAAGAGTGGCGAACATAGTGTGTATCTCATGAAAATAAAAAGTGGGAAAAAATCCCCTTACCTTGTATATAGACTCTCATTGTATTCATTCGAAACACCTATATAATAAATATAAATTTATTATGAATATTTCATATAAACATATCTATAAAGACCCAGATTTTTTAATGTAATTTTTTTAATTATATGGGAATATTACGAGTCCGTAAAAATTGACGGCGTGTGATTCTGAGGCTCGGGGTGCCCAGAATGAATTTATGAACATTTTCTTTTAGGTATGTTCAGTAAATGCATGAGAGGAGTTCTATAACTTTTGAACCAGTTCTTGTAATTGAAATCTGAGGACACTGTTGAACTCGCAGTGCCGATATTCTCTTAAGGATACCTTCACCTTGACCGCAGTAGGTCGAGGGTGGAAATTAGTTTTCGGATGTTTTGGTAGAGAAAATAAAATAAAGAAGCTTTATTTTATTTTTGAGATTGAAACCTCCCATATGAATCATGGAGGTGGGGACCACACAAGGGTGGTCGGGAATTTAGTGTTGGGCATTAAATGCCCAGTTACAAAAAAATGTGTAACCACATTCCTCTTTGATTAATAGGATTAATTAATTATGAATTAATGAATCAACTTGTTTTAAGAGTTATTTTCTATTAACTCTTGGAATCCCCCATTGATGTGCCAATATTAAATATTAACTTATTAATTTGGAACCAAACCTCTTGTGGGGAAAAGGATTGGTAAAGGAGAACCTTTGGAGAAACATCCTCCAAACGAAGAACCTCTCTAATGAAGAATGTTCTCCAGATCAAGAACGAGGAATCAAATTTGGAGCTTTTTGCGGGAGCGACAGACATTGGTGACTTCATCATCTTCATCCCCTTCCTTGTGCCATCTCTAATGAGCAACAAGGTGGAGGAATTATTTTGAATTAGGATTTAATTTATTTGATAATTCTTTATATTCTGGATTCACAATGATGATGGCCAAACTAAGATGGCCATCATCCCGCACATATACCTTGCCTCTTTTTCTTTTGTTCTTCGCATGTTCTTCATGCGTTCTTTGATGCCAAATAATTGGTTACATTGGAAACACAATTTTTTTTTGAGCGCGACATATCCAAGGATTGTGAATATGTGAATGACATAATTTTCGGGCTTGGAACGAAGCCATGATGGCTCGCAGAAGAAGGCGGCAGATTTCACCCAGCCGGCCATGAGGAAGGTAGGGCGGCGTGCGTCTGTGCTGCCGGTTGAGTAGGAGGTTGCGGCCCATCATCCGTGATGGAATAGGGTAGTGGCTGGCATACAACCAACTGCGTGGCAAAGTAGCGGTGCATGTCCGTGTCGTCGAAGTAGAGGGTTGCAATTTCTTAGCCACGGTAGAGGTCGAAGGGCGGCCGACACCTAACCGACAATAGTGGCGCAGCGGTGTGTGACCATACCATTAAGAGGAGGACCATCCGACTGTAGAAGTTTGGCAGGGCCCGCTCGGGTCCCATAGGTGACATGGTAGTGCCTAACGGCGCTGCCCCTTTACTGTTCCGAATAAAAGGGGGTCGCTCCCCCTTTGGCACCAGCTCGGGGGGACCACACCCAGTGGACTATGCTAGCAGGCCATGCCCAGTGGGCCAAGACTGGTTGTCCCCTTAGAGGGCTAGGCCGAACCCATATCAGGCTAGGGTGACTCGAACCAGGTCGGTTCAGCCCAGGTCGGATCGGACCCAGGCCCCTCTGGACCCAATTTTTCCTTTGTGGACATATCTTGAGAACCGGGCGTCTGTTTGACGAACTACCTATGGCAACATAACCCTTGGATTGAGAAGGTCCTTTTGGTATACTCCACTTGAGTTTTGGATAAATTTGGAGTACAACTGGGTTGGATCAAACCCCGAATCCAAACGGGCCCTCAGAGCGGAAACACTAATAACTTACAAACCGGGTGTCTGTTTGATGTGTTGTTTGTTGCGTTGGGTCCCTTATGACATGACAGACCTTTGGGATACTTCTCCATGGGAATTTTTGGTGGTCAAGGTATGACTGATATCTTGAGGGACAGATTCTACAGATCCTAAGTGCACAGGGTTCGAGGAATTCATTGGCTGGCAGTGAGGTGAAGGTCGGAGACAGATAATATGGAGGTTAGTTACCTATCTACTCAAGGTGGGTAAAATCCTGTGTGGGTCATTGCAGGGTTTAGTACCTATCGATCCTATGTGGTTCAGTGCTTAGTGATCCCGTATGGGTCAGCAAATATCGATTCTATGTGGGTTAGATCCTGTGTGCGTCAGCACTCAGTGATCTTATGTGGGTCAGTGCATATTGATCCTATGTGGGTCAGATCCTGTGTGGGTCAGCGCTCAGTGATCCTATGTGGGTAAGTGCATACCAATCCTATGTGGGTCATATCATGTGTGGGTCATTGGGGGGGATAGTACCTATCAATCCTGTATGGGTCAGACTCCGTATAATCAACAATAGTGCCTCTTGACAAAATAAGATGATCAAGATTCATGACTAATCATCTGTACTAATATACTTCACTAAAACTTGTGTGAGCAGAGTCTTATATCTTCATGGTGTACCTGTGTGGTACTACATCTTCATGGTGTTACCTTTGTGGTATTCTTACCTTTCGTGGTGTTACCTGTGTGGTACTTCTATCTTCATGGTGTTACCTTTGTGGTATTATTTCCTCCTGTGTGAGATGAGAATATCTTGATAACTTAGGTATATGTATGGAAATATACCTATATAGGGATTGACTGTTGTTTACATGCTCTATGGTTTATCCTTTGTGGATTTGAGAGACCTTCATGAGTCTCAGGGTCCCTATCGAGTATTGTTATACTCACCCCTCCATGGACTATGCCCGCACCTTGTTGTGTCATATGCTGAAAATGGAAAACTCTGACTGAGGATGAGGGTAGCGGGACTAGAGACTGCTCAGAGGTGTACCTTAGATGAGGTGTTCCATAGAGACAACCTTTTGAGAGTTGTACCTACCCTTCAGGTAGGATCCTTGGTGGGTGTTCATAGGAGCTATTTTCTGTTTTACTTGTACTTTCCAGTTTTACTTTTACTTTCCAGTTGGGCTTGTATTCTGGACCCTTTAATTTCTGTACACACCCTATTAACTATATAGTATACTTTGTTATTATATTTTGATGTGTGTTTGGTTTGTGTGAGTTTACATCTAATAATTTCAATGTCATCCCATTTTAGGGAATACTCCTTTCAGTTCCTATCACCATCCCCTGGCCTGTGGAAGGTGGGCTTGGGGTAGTCACGATACGGCCCCCGGGGGACGGGTCATGACAAATTGGTATCAGAGGAGTTCGATTCTACCGAAAAACTAAGACTCTAATATTTTCTGTGTGGAAATAGTGGTAAGTTTTATGAGTGTGGTTTTTATTTTAAGGAATCTAGTATTGGTTTGGTGGCCGAAGTTTCTATACACTAGTACCCTGTCCCCTAATTTCTGATTCAGTACATGAAAACACTGATTGCGTATGTGTTTTTGAAAAGTTTTATTTTTGATCTCTTTGTGTCAACTCACCATGTATAAATTTAACTACTATGGCACACCTGTTTATTTTCAGGATCCCTCCACGCAGACAACCAGCCAAGGTTCCAGTTAGAGTATGTGATGACAGCCCACCGAGTGACAAGGCTTCGGTGTAGGGCCCCTTACGGCAGTTATACCATTGGGTGGTATACCAGCATCACCACTACCTGTTGTGCTACCGATTCCACCAGACCCAACAGCAGAGGGTGCACACCACTTGAGCACGTTGCACAAGTTTTAGCACTATAGGACACCAAGGTTCTGGGGTGAGACAGATCCACAGGTAGCTAAGGACTCTCTGGAGGCCGTGGTTAGAGTTTTTCGACTGGTAGGGACATGAGCTGATCTCATGGTGATCCTTGTCACCAGTCTTCTTCAGGTAGTAGTGGGTATATGGTGGATCTTGATGCTCTAGGTTCACGACGAGGTGACTCTCACCTGGGAGAACTTTGAGAGCCTTTTCAGGGCAGAGTTCGTCTCAGTGACCTTATGCTTAGTGTGTATATATGAGATTTTTAACTTAGAGCAGGGTGGAATGACCGTGGCTCATTATCTAGTGCAGATCACCGACCTCTTGCACTACTCCACTAATATGATGCGAGACCCTTTCTTCTTAGCCTAGACCTTCGAGAAGGGGATTAGAAATAAGATTAGAGCTTCGATGGTTTCTCTCAGCATCCTGGAGTAGGCGGGGGTGTTAGAGCGAGCACTCTTAGTGGAGAACTTCCTATCTGTGTTATCACTGGCAGTGAGACCCACCACCGAATGACATGTAGCAGAGTAATCGGCAGCTGGAAGCAGACATATTACGCAGAGGTCCAAGAGGACCAGACCTACAATTGGATGATCGCATGATACATGGTCGGTGGGGCGGTGCTCTCGAGACAGGGCATGAATGGAAAGGAACAAGTAGCTTTATTCTTGTGGAAGGCAGGGTCACTTGGCTCGCAACTGCCTGACCCACTATACATACGACCAGAAGACGGTCGGAGGACCACCTGGGCAGAGGTTAGGATTAGATCTAGGAGGTCTGCAGGCAGAAGGAAGACATGTAAGAGGAGCAGACCGTGCAATAGGTGGTGGGCAACGATTCGAGGTTCTACCGCCACCACCTCCAGGTGGTCCACCCCGACCACAGGGAGCAGGTGGACAGGGATGAGCTCAACTCTAGGAAGCTGAGGCCTACAACCATGTCACTCCAGAGATGATATGAGGTACAATATATATATACTCCAACCTAGCTGCAGTACTTATAGACACAGGTGTCAGTCACTCATTCATTGCCATGACCCTTGTTCAGAGATCGGAGATTTCAGTGGAGTCGTTGGCTCGATCCTTATGTCTAGAGACTCCTATGGGAGAAGATTCGATGATTACGCATTGGTGATGGTAGTGTGATATTACTCTAGGAGGTGATAACTTTAGCTGGGATCTTCTAGTAGCTGTGTCGAGGCCTTACGATGTCATCTTGGGTTTGGACTGGTTACCCATAGTCCATGCTCAGATCGACTGTATTAGGTGAAAAGTGTGGTGTGTCCACATAGATGGGACGGGGATCTCCTTTGCCGACGTGAAGGGAACCTTTTTATAACAGTATGGACTTACCAGAAGGAGGGTTCAACCGATCACACATCAGTTGGCTAGCCTTACCCTGAGAGCTGTTGGTGTTGAGAGTATGTGTTATCCTATAGTGGTGGATCTGTACGTTGATGTTTTCCCTGATGATGATCCAGGTCTACCTCCTCGCAAATAGGTAGAATTTTACATCTACTTGTACCCTGGGACAACACTGATATCTACACCGACATATCAAATGGCTCCCACATAGCATCGAGAGATGAGAGTATAGATGGAGGACTTGCAGAGAGAGGGACTCATTAGGCCCAGTGTTTCTCATTGGGAAGCCCCACTTTTGTTCTCCAAGAAGTCGGATGGGAGTTTGAGACTATGTGTGGACTATCGGTGCCTGAAACAGGTGACTGTGAAGAACAAGTACCCACTCTCGACGATTGATGATATCTTGGATCAGCTGAAGGGAGCACGATGGTTTTCAAATATAGACCTCAGATCAGGCTATCACCAGCTCAGGGTATGAGATGAGGATGTGTAGAAGATGTCCTTCAGATGTTGGTCTGGCCATTAGGAGTTCTTGATTATGCCTTTCAGCGTGTCTAATGCCGCAATAGTGTTCATGGGACTCGTGAACAGGATCTTCCTGCCATACCTTGATTGCTTTGTGGTAGTCTTCATCGATGACATCCTGATATACTCAATGATGGAGGAGGAGCATGCCTATCATCTGTAGATAGTTCTGGACACACTCCGAGAGCACCATCTTTATGGTAAGCTCTCGAAGTTATAATTCTAGATCCGAGACATTCACTTTCTGGGACACGTTATATCGAGGGCTAGAGTTGCGGTGGATCCAGGGAAGATTGAGGCTTTACTTGCTTGGGAGCCACCCAGGAATGTGATGGAGGTGCGGAGTTTCCTGGTTCTGTCCGTTTACTACCGGAGGTTTGTACCTAACTTTTATAGAGTTTCAGAACCATTATCATTGTTGACAAAGAAGGGGAAACCCTTTCTGTGGTCGGAGAGATACCAGTAGAGTTTCCAGGAGCTGAGGGAGAGAATGATTAGTGCCCCAATCTAGAGGTTACCAGAGGAGGGATTTGGGTACGTAGGCTAATACGACACATCAGGGACTGGGATTGGATGTGTTCTAATGTAGGAGCAAGCTGTGATCACATATGGTTCATGACATTTGAGACAAAATGAGAAAAACTACGCTACCCATGACCTGGAGTTATCAGTAGTGGTTTTCACCTTGAAGATGTGGCGACATTACTTGATGGATGAATGTTTTACATTATACTCTGATCACAAGAGTCTAAGGTATATCTTCTCTCAGAAGGATGTGAACCTGAGACAGTGGCATTGTCTTGATTTCTCTCAGGACAATGACTTCAAGATAGTCTATACTCCTGGGAAGGGGAACCTAGTAGTAGATGCACTAAGTAGGAGATCTGGTATAAAGTTTCTAAGTGATCTAACAAAGAAGCTAGTTTCTTTGCGGATATCCTATGTGGATCGAGATGCAATAGATTATCTTCAGTCTTTGACAGTCACACCGCCACTCTTTTAGTGAGTTAGGGAGGCACAGCTTGGGACACTAACTGCGAGACTCGATGTGCTCGGATATCCACAGGACAAGTATCTGATGGATTTTCTGAAGGTGGAGAGAATGTCATTTTCTTCAGAGGACTTACTATGGTACCGATGGAAATTAGGGAGGAAATGTTAAGGGTGTTTCATATATCCTCTTTAGCGGTACATCCAGAAGTGTCGAAGATGTACCAGGACCTTCAGCATCAGCACTAGTGGCCGGGAATGAAGAAATCAGTAGCAGAGTTTGTCTCTCGGTGCCTCACTTGTCAGCAAGTGAAGGCAGAGCATCAGGTTCTAGCGGGCTTAGTTCAGCCACTAGAGGTGCCGAAGTGGAATTTGGATGGAATCTCCATGTACATTGTGACCAGACATCCACGCACATCCAAGAGGCATGATTCCATCTGGGTGATTCTTTACTGACTCACCAAATCCTCCCACTTCCTACCTATCAGAGAGCAAGGATCAGTAGAGATATTGTGATGCCTCTACGTGAAAGATATTTTATGGCTTCATAGAATTCCATATAAGATTTTCTCTGATCGTGATACACGTTTTACTTCCTGGCTATGGAAGGGGTTGCAGGAGGCGTTCGTGACACAGCATCAGTTGAACACCACCTTCCATCCTCAGACGGATGGTCAGATAGAGTAGACCATTCAAACCCTTTAGGGCATGTTGCGTGCTTGTGTCTTATATTTCTGCCACATCTAGGAGGATCACTTTCCTTTGGTGGAGTTCGCAGACAAAAACAGTTATCACTCCACTATCGGAATGGAACCTTTCGAGGTGTTGTACGGAAGACCTTATAGATCACCTATGTGATAGATTGGCCTAGGGGAGTCAGGACTCATGGAGTTTATTGGACCCTTTAAGGTCCTCAACAGAGTTGGAGAGGTGTCTTACCACTTATATCTACCACCTCATTTGCACTGGGTGCACAATATTTTCCACGTATCCTAGCTGAGGGGATACGTACATGATCCTTCGCACATCGTTGACTTGGGTGAGCTGGACAAAGAGGATTGAGTGACGTTTTCAGAGGTTCTAGTAGAGATTGAGGATCAATAGGAGAGAGTCCTTCGTGGGTGGTCGATACCTCTGGTGCACGTACACTGGCAGTATGGGAATCTCCAGGAGAGCACATGTGAGTGGGAGGCTCAGATTCACGCTCAATACCCCCACTTGTTTCCCTAGTTTGTGTAGTGGCTTTCGGGGATGCAAATCCCTGAGGTGGGGAGAATGTAAATACCCAAAACATTCTATTTAATTTTTTTAATTATATCAGAATATTACGAGTCTATAAAAATTTAAGGCGCACGATTCTGATGCCCGGTGTGCCCAGAATGAATTTCTGAACTTTTTTTCAGGTACATTTAGTAAACGCGTGTGTAGCATTTTATAACTTTTGAACTGGTGCTCATAATTGAAATCTTAGGACACTGTTGAAATCGCATCGCCGATGTTCTCCTTAAGCAGACCTTCACTTCAACCATAGTATGTCGAGGGTGGAAATCATATTTTGGACTTTTCATGGGAGCTAATAAGATAAATATGCTTTATTTTATTTTTGAGATTGATACCTCCCATTTGAATCATGAAGGTGGGGACCACATGTGGGTGGTTGGGCATTTAATGTTGGGCAATAAATGCCTAGTTACACAGAATGTGTAACCACATTCCTCTTTGATTAATAGGATTCATTAATTCTGAATTAATGAATCAACTTTTTTTAAGAGTTATTTTTTATTAACTCTTGGAATTCCTCATTGATGTTCCAAGATTAAATCTTAAATTATTAATTTGGAACCACAACTATCGTGGAGAAAAGGATTTGCAATGGAGAGCCTTTGGAGAAAAATCCTCCAAATGAAGAACCTCTCTAACGAATAATGTTCTCTGGATCAAGAACGAGGACTGACTTTGGAGCTTGTTGTGGGAGCGACAGACATCGATGACTTCATCATCTTCATCTCCTTCCTCACGCCGTCTCCAACGAGCAAAAAGGTAGGGGATTTATTTTGAATAATTATTTAATTTACATGATAATTATTCATATTCTGGATTCACAATGATTATGTCCACACTAACATGTCCAACATCCTGCACATATACCTTGCCCCTTTATTTTTTTTCCTCGCGCATTCTTCATGCGTTCTTCGACGCCAAATAATTAATGATGCTGGAAACACAATGTTTTTCTGAGCACGACAAATGGACGCAGAGCCCTCGACCCAAGGATTGTGAATATACAAATGACATAATTTTCGACCTTAGAACGAAGTCACAATGGCTCGTGGAAGAAGGTGGCGGCCGACACATGGCCGTCCACAAGGAAGGTGGGGCGGTGCGCGTCCGCACCGCTGGTTGGGCAGTAGGCCGTGACCCATCGGCCATGGCAGAACAGGGTGGTTTCCAGCATCCAGTCGGCCGCATGGTGGAGTGGTGGCGCGCATCCGCACCGCCTGAGCTGGAGGCTGCAGCCGCTTGGCCGCAGCAGAGGTCGGAGGGTGGCCGACACCCGGCCGACTGCAGTGGAGTAGCAACACGTGACCACGCCACTGGGAGGAGGATCGACCGGAGCACCGGATAGCCGTAGTGGTTCAGCGGGACCCGCTCAGGTCCCACTGGTGAAATGACAGTGCCTAAAGGCACTACCCCTTTACTGTTCCAAACAGAAGGGAGGTTGCTCCCCCTTCGGTGCCAGCTCAGGTTGACTGCACCCAACAGGATGGGGCAGGCCATCCCCTTCGCGGGCCAGGCCAGACCCGAATCGGTCCAGGTTGACCTGAACCAGGTTAGGTCGTCCCAGGCTGGGTCAGATCGGACCCGGGCCCCTCTGGACCCAGTTTTTCCTTTGTGGCCATATCTTGAGAACCGGGCGTCTGTTTAACGAACTGTCTGCAGAACTAGAATTAATGAATCGAGATGGTCCTATTGTATACTCCACTTGAGGTTTGAATAAATTTGGAGTATGTCCAGGTTGGATCGAACCTTAAATCCAACCAGGACCTCGGAGTAGAAAAGATAATAACATACAGACTGGGTGTCCGTTTGATGCACCGTCTATTGCGTTGGGTCCGTTGTGATGTGACAGACCTTTGGGATACTTCTCCATGGGTATTCACGGTGGTATATGTATGACCGATATCTCGAGGGACATATTATATGGAACTCGAGAGCACCAGGTGCGAGGAATGCAGTGGATGGAAGTAAGGTGGAGGTTGGAGATGAATAATACGGAGGTTAGTTACCTATCGACTTTGGGCTAGTCAGATCTTATGTGGGTCATTACGGGGTTAGTACCTATCGATCCTATGTGGTTCTGCACTCAGCGATCCAGTGTGGGTCAGTGGATATCGATCCTATGTGGGTCAGTGCTCAACGATCATGTGTGGGTCAGCGCATACCGATCCTGTGTGGGTCAGTGCTCAACGATCCTGTGTGGGTCAACACATACCGATCATGTGTGGGTCGGATCCTGTGTGTGTTATTGTGGAGGTTAGTACCTATCGATCATGTGCGGGTCAGACTCCATATAATCAGTATCAGTGCCTCTTGACAGAATAATATAATCTTAATAAGAGACTAATCAGCTGTACTTCAATACTTAAATAATACATGTGTGAGCTAAGTCTTATATCTTCATGGTGTACATGTGTGGTACTAAATCTTCATGGTGTTACCTGTGTGTTACTCCTACCTTCATGGAGTTACTTGTGTGGTACTTCTATCTTCATGGTGTTACCTTTTTGGTATTATTCTCTCCTATGTGAGATGTGTATATCTTGATAACATAGGTATATGTATGGGAATATACCTATGTAGGGATTGAATATTTTTTCCATGCTCTGTGGTTTATCCTTTATGGATTTGAGAGACCTTCAGGTGTCTTAGGGTCCCTACTGAGTATTGTTAAACTCACCGTTGCATGGGTTATGCCCGTACCTTGTTGTGTCTTGTGCAGAAAACGGACAACACTAACTGAGGATGAGGGTACCAGGACTGAAGACTGCTCAAAGGTGTACCTTAGACGAGGTATACTATAGAGACGACTGTTTGAGAGTTGTACCTACCCTTTAGGTTGGATCCTTGGTGGGTGTTCATAGGATCTGTTTTCAGTTTTACTTATACTTTCCAGTTGGGCTTGTATTTTAGCCCCTTTACCTTCTGTACACACCCTGTTTACTATATATTTTACTTTTTGTTTGTAACATTTTGTGTTTTGGTTTGTGTGAGTTTACAGCTTATAAAGGCAATGAATTCCCATTTTAGGGAATACGCCTTTCAGTGCTTGTCGCCAGCCCCTGGCCTATGGAAGGTTCGCTTGAGAGAGTCATAGAAAGGGCCCTAGGGGATGGTTTGTGAAAATATCATTATATATAATAATTTATAATTTCTAATTATGACCTTATATTACCCTCTTGTTAATGATCTAATGTCAAGGTTTCACTTCAGGTAATATTCTCTTCGTTCTTCACATATGTCTTAATTTGTTATATCGTTGGTCACTATAACTAAATCACGATTCAATAATGTGAACCATGATATAAATATCATTTATATTAATTATATTTATATTAAAATAATCTATATAATAGAGAAGTACTAAATGGAATATATCATTTATGGAGATGATAGGTCGTACATATGCATTAACGTAGTTTTTGTTTTTATTGTCTTATGGAATGAAAGTATGTAAATGACATATGTATATATATATACCTATATATCATTATTAAAGTAGAATTACTATATCATATATATCATATAATTTCACTAAACCCATCCTTAATACATTTTAGGTGGTGTGTGAACGAAACACATCGCTTTGAGGGGGCGGTAGTCCACACTTCCTTAAACAAGATTATCATATTAACACCAAATGGAATGAAAAATGTATGTGTTTTAAAAAGGAATAAATAATCTTAAATACATAATAAATTTCATATATAACCTATATAAACATTGTTATCATCATAATGTCCACCAAGGTGTTAAATAAAATTGAACAATTGTCATTTTGAGGAGGTAGTTCACCGCACACATAAAAATATGTTTGTTATCCATTAGATGGAGGAATGTGTAAGTATAGGTTGAATACTTATCCTAAAAAATAGTATTATATTTAGGATACTGTATTTTTATACAAGAATTGAAAAAAATAAACTTGAGGGGTGGAGGAGGAAAATAAAAGAAAGGACCTGAGAGAAGACATCACCTCTTGATCGGGTAACTCTTTTTGGTTTGTGACAAAAGGATTCCATGGATTGTCTTCTGTCCAAGGGAAGGATTCTAGAAGGAATTTAGGTATGTTGGTAATTTTATTGGTCAGGTCTTGGCCAATCATAAGATTTTTTATAGGTGTGAATAAGTGGGATATGTGGTCTCTTTTATAGGAAAGGAAAATGACTCACATGGAATTTTTAGAAACAAGTTAGGTGTACACATGTTCCTATACAATAAAATTCACACCAAAGAAAAAAAATAAATAATGTAAGGTTTATGGAAAACATATGTACATAAAATGGAAGTTGGATAATTATATATGTCATTTTATCTCTTAATTTTAAGCATTAGTCCCTAATTAAGCTTAATTTTTCCTTAATCGTTGTGATTAATTTTAATAACTTTTACTAATTGTTTTGGTCAAAAATTAAATTTTTCATATAATAATATAAATAGTATACTTAAAACAATAGGTTGGTTATGTATTTATAAATTCAAATTATAGAATCAAAAAAATTAATAGTAATGAAAATCCCATAGACGGGACGAAATAACGGGTTTTCAAAGTAGAAAAATTTTCAAATGTTTGTTAATATTTTATATTCAATTTCAATGTGAAATTGATTATCATAAATTAAATTTTATCAATAGATGTAATATTTATCTAATGTTACCTTAAAACAAATCTATAATATCATTTAACATAAATAATTAATTAAAAATGTAGTTTTTAACTAAAAACAGTATTTTCCACTATTCCCCACAAATGATGTTTCTCATAAAAATACACAAAATTCATCCTAATATAATTTTGAAATTATCTATTTAAAAATAAATTTTATTTTATCAAATTCAATTTATAAATTTGTCGAAAATTAAAATATTTTTAAAATTAGTTCATTCGAGAAAATGGTATTTTAAAACATTAAAATACTTTAGCAAAAATCATATCTTTCATTATAAATATGTTTTATTTATATAAAGATATATAAAAAAATATTTGAAAATTATTTATTACTGTTCATATTACTAATTTTAATGGCTAAATTTTATTTATCTCATTTAAATAATATATCATTAAAATGATGTTTCATAGAAACTCAGTGTTGCATGTGATGAATGCTAAGTTAGTGTTGTGTGTATCGTATGCCAAGTCGGTATTACATGTAACATTTTCCAAGTCATTATTGCATGTAATGTACACCGATTTGGTGTCATGTGAAAGTTATGTTTTACTAAATGCATTCGAAGACACAAATGAATATTTAATTTATTTAGAAACAAAGATATATAAAATATCAGTGTGTTATATTATACCCCCCTTAAAATTAATTTCTTCCTCAAAATTCATCACTCGGGGAAAAAAATAAGGATACTTCTGCTTTATCATATACTCAAGTTCCAACATAGTTTCCTCTAACTAGTGATTTATCCACCAAACTTTTACCAGGTGAGTGGTCTTGTTTTGTAGAACATTCTCTAATCGATCTAGAATTTCAACTAGTTGTTCTTCGTAAGATAGATCATGCTCCAGCGATATGACCATTGAGTTCAGTACATGTGATGGGTTAGGTATATACTTCCTCAAGATAGATGCATAGAACACATAATGGACAATAGAGAGATTTGGATGAAGTTCCAAGTGATATTCTACCATCCTGATATGATCAAGAATCTCAAAGGGACCGATATACCTAGGGTTTAGTTTACATTTCTTCCCAAATATCATTACTTTATTCCAATGTGAGATTCATAAAAACACCTTTTCACCAACTTCAAATTACAGAACATGCGAATAGTTACCAAAATAACTTTTCTTCCAACATTGAGATTCCTCAATATGCTGCTGAATGGTTTTAACCTTCTCAGCAATTTCTACAGTAATCTGAAGCCTCAATAGCTTTATTTAACCAACTTAATCCCAGCACGTTGGAGATCTAAACTCTTTCCCATAAATGGAATCAAAATTTGTTATATGAATGATTGAGTGAAATATATTATTGTATGAAAACTCATCTATATGATGGTGTTGATACCCACCACCCTTGAAATATAGAGGACAAGATCTCAACATATCCTCGAGGGTTTGAATCATTTTTTCAGACTCACCATCTATCTGATGATGATTAGCAGTGCTGAAACTCAATTCTGTATAAATTTATTATTTAAGACTTCTCTAGAACTTTGAGGTAAACCTTAAATCCTGATTTGATACAATGGAATGTGGTACTCCATGCAAACTTACAACTTATATAATGTATATCCTATCAAGATGATCTAGATATATGTCTTCTCTAATAGCAGTTAAGGGTGTTATATTATTAAGAAGATATACTACCACCCATATATCATTAGTACCTTTAAAGGTTTTGGGTGGTCCTATAAAAAAATATGTAGTGATGTTCTCCCGTTTTCATTCTAGTATGGGTAATGGATGAAACATCCCCTTTGAATTTTTTTTAACCATAACTTGTTGTGATACCAAGCACTGGGATAAAAACTCTGTGATATCTATCTTCATTCCATCCCACTATAAGTATTCTTTAAATTCCATACACATCTTCGTACCTCTAGAATGAATAGAGAATGACAAACTATGAGATTCCTCTAACATCTCCTTCTTCAAATATGGTATGGAAGGAACACATGCATGGTTCCTAAACCTTATCATTCCATCCTAATCAAGGTTAAACACAAGAACATTTCTGACTTTCTTTTTATGCTCTTCATCTTCCTTTTCGGCCTCCATAATTTTCACTCGGATAGAGGGTTTAACATTCGTTTGAGAAAGATGCAATTTTTCCCCTTCTTTTAGGATTTCGAGTTCTATATTTTCAAAATCCAAAAATATTGGATCTTTTTGTGATTCTCATCATAGATAAGCTATCATATTCCTTCCGAATGAAATAATCATCCACCTTTTTCGCTTTCCTATGGTGGAAATGTATTGAGAAGTCATAATCCTTTATCAACTATAACCATCCTCTCTGGTTCATGTTCAAATTCTTTTATGTGAATATACATTTTATACATTTATGATCGATATATATATCACACTTTTCTTCATAAAGATAATGCCTCCATATCTTTAATTGAAAAAATTACCACTGCTAACTCCAAACCACGAGTTAGGTATTTCTTCTCATGAAATTCAATTTTCATGAGTCATAGGCTATAAACATGTTATTCTATAAAATAATACATCCCAATACCTTCTTGGATCCATCCCTATAGATTACAAACCATTATCCACAACATCGTAATGTAAGAACAGGTGTACTGACTAACCTTCTATTCAGTTCCTTCAAATTTTCCTCACATTCATCTGTCCAGAGGAACTTGAAACCCCTCCGAGTAACTTGGTTAGAGGTATATATAGTCATGATAAATTATCCAAAAATCTTCTATAATATCTAGATAAACAAAGAAATATATGGATCTCAGTTACCATGGTTGGTCTATCCAAGTATTCTATAGCCCCCGTATTTGATGTATCTACTGTTATACCATCTCTTGAGATTATGTGACCCAAAAATTAAAACTTTTTCATCCAGAATTCACACTATGTAAATTTTTCATATTTCTTCTCCTTCATTAGGGTATTTAGTATAATTCTGATGTGATATCCATGCCCTTCCTTTCTATTTCAAAACATAATTATATCATATTTAAATACTACCACATACATATCGAGGTAATATCTAAAGACTCTATTAATTAAATCCATGAAGATAGATGTTTCATTAAGAATACCAAAAGGTATCACTATATATTCATAGTATCCACACTCTATACGTAATGTCTTCTTAGGTATATTCTCTTTCTTGGCCCTCAATTTATGATATCAAAAATGAAACTCAATCTTTGAAAAGTACTAAGCTTCACACATTTGATGAAACAAGTCATCAATACGGGGAATATGATAATTTTTCTTGGTTTTGATCCTATTCAACACCTGATAATCAATGTAGAGTCTCATTTATCTGTCTTTATTTTTTCACAAAAAGACCTGGTGCACCCCAATGTGACACACTTGGCAGAAGGAATCCCATATCAAGGTATTCATGGAGATTCTTCTTCAATTCCTTCAACTCTATCGGGGCCATTCTATTAGGAGTATTTGAAATTGGTGTTGAGCAAGGTATGAGTTATATTGAGAACTCAACTTCTCTTTTTGGAGGAATACTTAGAATCTCTTTCAGAAAGACATCCAAAAAATCATGAACAATAGGCATATCATTGATATCGATCTTCTCCCCAACAATTTGTGATAAAAAACCCTTTTTAATGGGAATTAAGACCCATACACATGATGTAATAACCATAGAATGTTCATGGTTTTCATCACATTGATGGATGATCAAAGGAGGGTTTGAAATATCAGAAGTAACTTCCCTTCCTTGAAAATTGATGTGGGATTTATACAGAGAAATCCAATCCATGCCTAAGATGACAAAAAATTCCACCAAAGTAAAAATGATAAGATTCATAGGAAGAACATTCCCATAAACATAAACTGAAGTGTAATCAAAGACTTTAGATGAAATCATCATTCCATTAGGGGTTTGCACTGCTAATTTAACATATAATTTTTTTTGTGGAATCTTAACACCCTTATAAAGTAATTTAGATTTAAAAGAGTGGGTAGATCAAAAATACAATATGACATTTGCAGTTCTAAAGTGGTTGGTAAGTGTAACTTTCATCAAATATTTATCACACCCCTCTTTAGTAATAGTGATTTCATGAGATTTCCCATTTTCTTTATCTTAAGAGGTTACTGACGTCGATCATCATCACCAGCCCTTGGGTTTGAGAAGTGGTTAGCATAATGAAAATTATCCTTACACGTGTAGCACTGAATCATGGGGGGTTCATTATATGATGCTTTTCCTCCATTCATAACATTATCTAACTTCTTCCAACCACTTCAATAATAAATTTCTCAGTGACCTTCCTTTATACACTTAAACATTTTATTACACTCCTTAATCAAATTTCCTCCATGCTTCTTCCAACACATAGAGAATAAAGGAAAGTTCATCTTCTTTTCTTCATGGTTTTTATATTTTTCATTAAACTCCATATTCATATTATTATCAGAACCATGAGATTGATACATGACACCAACCTCCATTTCAACATTTGTTTCACAACACACAATCTCTTTGTAGCTACTAAAGTTTGTTATGGCCAACATCTTTCTAAGACTTGGCTTTAAGCTAATGAAGAACCTCTCAAATTTACTTTCAATTTGGATGATAATTCTTGAATCATACCTCACAAGTCTCATGAAATTAGCCTCATAGGTACCAGTAGATTCATCATCCCTTTAATTAAACTTAGGGACCTATTTCTCTAACTTGGTACGAAGAATATGTGGAAAGTACTTATTGAAAAATAAGTTATTGAACTCATCCCAATCCATGGATTAAATGTCATATTGCTACCTCATAGTCTTGATTAGATTACACTATTGATATTCTATAACTTCTAACCAATAAAAAACCTCATTAACTTTCTCATTCCCCAAACATTGAAAAATAGAGAATATCTTTTCATTGTTGTTGATCCATTTTTTAACAAAAATGGATCAGAATACCCTATGATTGAAGGTGGACGTTGCCTCATGAAACACTCAATAATATTTTTTTCCCTCCTTGTATTATTTGTAATTCCACAATGATTCATATATTTAAAAAGCTGTGTGAGCCTAGCAAAAAGATTTTTCATTACATCTGTCATAACATTCGGTTGCTCGGGAGTACAATCATTTCATTGTCCATCGCAATCAAAATTA
Organism: Viscum album; assembly: GCA_963277665.1. Classification (NCBI taxonomy): domain Eukaryota; kingdom Viridiplantae; phylum Streptophyta; class Magnoliopsida; order Santalales; family Viscaceae; genus Viscum; species Viscum album. Next base: position 123,433 of record CAUJRU010000930.1, read on the forward strand.
ACATGGTTTATTCAGGTTCCAGCCATTTACTAAAACCAAAAGCATAAAGTAAGAATTAGTTATCATAATGAGGAACCACATAATCATAAAATTATAGGATTTATAACTTATAAAAGCATCCTTAATATATTACACCATATATTTATCCTAGGTTATTCATAGACAACATCTATTTAAATCCTTCATAATGGTTTGTGTAGAGTTTGTGGATTTCCAAAGCATATCCCCTAGGAGTGACAAACTATGTGTATAGAAAGGATCATTGTCGTCTCCCAGATTACCCCGAGTCATTCCCAAAACAAATTTTCAATGTTGATACCCAGGGTACATATGTTCCAAATCCACATACACTTTTAGTATCCATAAAGGGATGCATTTCTAGGAAACCAATCACTCTATCCTTTACCAAAATTCCAAGACATTTTCTGAAATGTTGAATGATCCATAAACCTATCCTTAGACATGTCTTTAGTGTTCTCACTAAGGTTTTCTCATACTAATTTCTAATTTTTAACTAATATTTCCCTATAATACCAACTATAATAACTCATTATTTACATAAATTAACATTACATAACCTTTTTGGAATATATAAAACATTACAAAAACAGATTCTTGAAGACCTTACTAGTTTAATGCATTATGAAACATGAAGACATAAACATGGGTACATAAGTGAGCTACATTATCTCCCACTAGGTTCTTCTTTTCTAGAACGATTCTTAGACACATAAAACATAATCCATTTCATCATAACCTGGGTAATGAGACATAAAAATGGGTGAGTTAAAATTCTCGGTACGGGTAAATAAGGGAGACAAGTAAGCATAATCCTGAGAATAAGGGTATGATAACATGATCATGAAAAGAGATGATTATAACCTACATATCGAAGATCATATACATGAATCTTGTCATAAAGCATTTCAGTTCATAATAAATGAAAAATAAGGAGACAAAGAACATAATACATTATAGAATAACATAGGAATGAAACATAGAATTTTGGAAAACACATAAGAATGTAATATGATTTTCTTAGTAGTCAATGATACACTTCTAAGACTATCTTGGTAGTGTAGGTTCACTCCCCCATACCATCATGGTAGTAATGGTTCACTCCCATGGCCATCTTGGTAGCATAAGTTCACTCATCATACCATCTTGGTAGTGATGGTTCACTCCAATGCCCATCTTAGCAGTACAGGTTCATTCCCAATACCATATTAGTTTATCTCATGAGATATAAATCCTTACCCAATGCATTGGAGGGAGATATAGGTTCCACCCATATCATAGTGAAATCATTCGTACATGGGCCACAAGATCATATATAGTCATATAATAACCCAAGAAATTAGATGGTTTTTTTAAACATGAAATAATATAATAACCATTGGAAAAAGATAGGTTTCATAATTGTTTTATCATAAACATAACCCGTGAAAAGAATCAGGTTTCAAATGCAGATAACCTGTGAATGTGAAACGAGTTCCATAATCTTCATGCCATAAAAACATAATGAATTCAAAGAAATAATATGAATGTAAACATTGAATAAATTTCCTATATATGCATGACTAACACAGATGGTTATTATCTTATATGGGAAATAATTTTCAAATATCTTTTAAAAACATTTCTTGAACAAAATATCCTTACTCCTTTGAAAGAATGTTTTTTATAGCATAAAACCTTTTTTCTTGGAAAATATAATTAAAAACATATAAAGGAATCTTTGAAAACAATAAGAAAAGGTAAAATTATTTTTTCCTTGAAAATTATCTCCAAGGATATTTTGAAAACATTTTTGAAAACATTTTCGAAAACATGGTTTTTGAATATAATAGATATTCGACCGAAGATAGAGATGGTCATATTTTACTTAAAAATATTATCTTAAGTACCAAATATTGATTTTTTTTACCAAAATATGAGTATATCTTGAATAAATATAGAAGAAGGAAAATCAGGATTTTTCTTGAGATATGGATAATAATATTTCATCAAAGATGAATCATTGTTAACAATCTCGAAAAGCGATGAGATTGTTTCAATAAACTCTTACCACTCGGTTACTTGGGACCATAATATTAATGTAGTAAAAGGAAATTACATGAATATTAAAATATCATGAAAATAAGGAGATTAATGATATAACATGGAAGTATATACACCTTAAAAAATAGTTTAGGTTCATAATGATACATGAGTCCCAAAGAAGGCAATTTGAGAGAAAACATTTTTTTACCGATTTGGATACTTTTGAAACATAAACCCCATGAATGAAAGTTCATAAAATGGATATTTTAATACACATAAATTTAGTTATAATATAAATAGAATATATTCATGGGTAGTATATACACCACACAAAATGAAATATTGGAGAACATAGCATGTATCCCACGAAAATAAAAAGTGAGAAGAAATCCCCTTACCATGTATCTTGACTATCGTCATACTCCTTCAAACCACCTGTATAGTAAATATAAATTTATTATAAATATTTTTTATAATAATTAAATTATATCTAATACCATATATCTTCTTATTATGACCTTAAATTAACCTCTTTTTAACAATCCAATGTTAAGGTTTCATTTAGGGTAACATTCTCTTTGTTCTTCGCATATGTCTTAATTTGTTATATTATCAGTACATATACTTATATCTTGATTAAATAATTTGAAAATGATATAAATATAATTTATATTCATTATATATATATTAAAATAATATACATAATATTGATGTATGAAATGGAATACACCATTCCTGGAGATGGTAATTCTTACATATGCATGAACATTGTGTCTATTTTTATTGTCATATTGAAAGAAAGTATGTAAATGAAATATTTATATATATATGTATATATAATTATTCATGTAGTATTATTATATAATACATATCTTATAAGTTCTCTAAATCTATCCTTAATACATTCCATGTGGTGTGTGAACGATTCACATCACTTTGAGGGGACGACAGTACACACTTCCTCAAATGAGATTATCATGTTAACACCAAATGGAAAGTAAAAGGTTTGTGTTTTAAAATTTAATAAAGATGCTTAAAGACATAATAAATATCATATAAAAATATATAAAAATAATTTCCAACATAATGGCCACCATGAGGGGCGGTAAAGAAAATTGAACAATTATCATTTAGTGAGGAGGTAGTTCTTTGTACACATAAATAGTATGTTCGTTATCTATTAGATTGAGGTGTGTGTAAGTGTAGGTTGAATAATTAGACTAAAAAAATCCTAGTGAATTTAGGATAATGTTTTTTTATACAATAATTGGAAAAAAGTGGAGGGGTGGAGAAGGAAAATAAAAGAAAGGACTTTTGACAAGAAGTTACCTCCTGATCGAGTAACTCCTTTTGGTTTATACCAAAAGGATTCCTTGGATTTATTTCTAACAAAAAGAAGACTACTATGATGAATAGAGGTATCTTGTGAAGTTTACTAGGGATTTCTTGGCCAAACGTAATAGGCTTTAGATGTGTGAGTAAGTGGGATAGTTGGTGGCTTTTATAGGGAATGAAAAAGACTCACTTGGAATTTTTAGAAACATGTTAGGTGCACACATGTTCTTACCTAAAATAATTCATACCAAAAAACTAAATAATGGATGGTTTATGTCCATAATATAGAAAAAACATGGGTTTGGAAAATTTTCTAGGTCATTTGGTCCCTTAATTTTACGGTCTAGTCCCTAATTAATCTTAATTTGACCTTAATTGATGTGATTAATTTTAGTTACTTTTACTAATCATTTTGGTCAAAAATTAACTTGGTATTATTAAAATAGAAACACTATACCAAATAAAATTGTGTATGTAATTTTTTCTAAATTAAAATCATAGATGTATCAAAATTAAGATTAATACTAATCCCACAGACGAGACGAAATAATGGGTTTTTAAAGTAGAAAAATGTTCAAATGTTTGTCAAGATTTTATATTCGATTTCAAAGTGAAATTGATTATAGTTAATTAAGTTGAATAAATAGATGTAATATTTATCTAATTTGATATTAACAAAATCTATAAAATCATTTAATGTTAATAAAAAAATTATAAAAATGTTGTTTTTAACTAAAAAGAAGTACTTTTCACTATTCATCAACAAATCACTACAGTAAAATCACGATTTAGCGGCGGTTTTTTTCATTTCGCAAAACCGCCGCGAAATCGTGCGTCGGGAAACTATTCGTAGTGGTTTTTTAGCAGCGGTTTTTTTTTTTTTTTTTTTTTTTATTTATTTATTAGTTTATTTATTTATTTAATTAATTAATTAATTAATTAATTAATTATTTATTTATTTATTTATTTATTTATTTATTTATTTCGTATTTATTTCGTATTTATTTTATTTATTTATTTATTTATTTATTTTGTATTTATTTTGTATTTATTTTATTTATTTTATTTATTCTATTTTATTTTATTTATTATATTGATTTTATTGATTTTATTTATTTCGTATTACTTTATTTATCCATGCATGCACATCTCATGCACATGCTCATGCACATGCCCATGCACATGCCCATGCAATATAAAGAAATACTGCGCTTGGTGAGATTTGAACCCCTAACCTCTTGCATATTTTCCAAAGACTTTACCACTCCAGCAAACTCGTCATGTGGTTAATAAACAGAATTTAATATACTTATATATATTAATTGAAAAAACAAATAATACATAAATAATAGATATAAACTCAATAATAATAAATAATAAATAATGAATAATAAATAATAAATAATAAATAATAAATAATAAATAATAAATAATAAATAATAAATAATAAATAAATAATAATAATAAATAAATATAAATAAAAAATAAAAAATAAAAAATAAAAAATAAATAAATATAAATAATAAAAAATAAAAAATAAATAATAAATAATAAATAATAAATAATAAATAATACATAATACATAATACATAATAGATAATAAAAAATAAATAATAAATAGTAAATAGTAAATAATAAATAATAAATAATAAATAAATATAAATAATAAATAATAAATAAATAATAAAAATAAATAATTAATAAATACAAATAATTAATAATTAAAAAATATAAATAATAAATAATAAATAATAAGTAATAAATAATAAATAATAAATAAATATAAATAATAAATAATAACTAATAAATAATAAATAATAAATAATAAATAATAAATAATAAATAAATATAAATAATAAATAAATATAAATAATAAATAATAAATAAATATAAATAATAAATAATTATAAATAATTAATATTTAATATTTAATAATAAATAATATATAATAAATAAATATAAATAATAAATAATAAGTAAATATAAATAAGTAAATAATAAATAATAAATAATAAATAATAAATAAATATAAATATAAATAATAAATAAATCTAAATAATAAATATTAAATAATAAATAATAAATAATAAATAATTATAAATAATTAATAATTAATAATTAATAAATATAAATAATAAATTATAAATAATAAATAAATAAAAATAATAAATAATAAATAATTAATTAATTATTACATAATAAGTAAATAATAAATAATAAATAATAAATAAATATAAATAATAAATAAATATAAATAATAAATAATAAATAATAAATAAATATAAATAATTAATAATTAATAAATATAAATAATTAATAAATATAAATAATAAATAATAAATAATAAATAATAAATATAAATAATAAATATAAATAATAAACAAATAATAAATATAAATAATAAATAATAATTAATAAATAATAAATAAATATAAATAATAAATATAAATAATAAATAATAAATAATAAATAACCAGTAACAAATATTATTATTAATAATAATATTTTATTATTAATACTAATAAATAATAAATAATAAATAATAAATAATAAGTAAATATAAATAATAAATAAATAATAAATAATAAAGGTAACACATGAAAAAGTATGAAAAGACATGGTAAGGGATGAAAAATCATGAAAACGCATGAAAACGGATGGAGAAGCATTTGAAGAATTAGACATTCGAAAGAATGAGAACGCATGAGAACGCATGAAAACTCAGGACAACTCTGGAAAACCCCTTAATAATTCAACATAATCATCATAATAACCCACAAAAAACCATTGATAAAGATAACAAGTCATGGAAACCCAAATAAACAGTAATAAATGGAGCAACCGTTAAAACCCGTCAAAACGGTCATAAAGAGACAAAAACATTGGACTCACATTAACGGAGAACGGGTGCTAGAAACGAGGCATCGAAAAACATAACAAACCCAATACCCACTAAAATGGCCATAACATATGATCCATGAGTGCATGTGGGCACCACAACTAGTCAAACTGAAGCTCATGAAACGAGTTATGATCTGGAAGGTTGAGGTGTCCGAACTAACATGCGGATTGAAAGTTAAGTCTATTTAAAGACAAGTTCGATGGGACACCCGTGACAGAAATGGGATTTCTAAGGACTTCAGAGGGGTTTTTGGGATTGAAAAACACGACAGAAGATTTCTTGTGTTGATCTGGTGCGTAGCTCTCTTCGCTGGCTTCGATTTGATATGTGGTAGAGCCCAAACGGACACCCGGAACGAAAGTTATGGCCGTTTGAAGTTGGAGAACTTTTTTCAACATTCTTAAAACTCTAATATCTTCTGCACCTTAGATTTTCTAATGGTTTTGATTATATGTGCCTCTAGATCTCTTCATGAGCTTTGATTTTACTGGTCGTGGCGCTCCAACGGACGCCCGAATCAAAATTTATGGTCGTTTTAGTGATTTTGGGGTTTCTCGTGTTTTTTTTTATTTTTTTCCTTTCATTTCGCAGCGGTTTTACCGAAACCGCCGCTAATCATCGAGTTTGTTTAAAATAAATAAAAAAAACAAAAAAATTTATGGCCTTTCACGGCGGTTTAAAACCCGCCGCGAAACGGCGGCCCGAAACGTGTTTAGCGGCGGTTTTTAAAACCGCCGTGAAAAAACTACCACAAAACGGTTGTTTTCTCGTAGTGAATGAAGTTTCTCAGAAAAAATACCAAAAATTCACCTTAAGATAATTTTGACATTATGAATTCAAAAGTGAAGTTTATTTTATCAAATTAAATTTATAAATGTGCCAGGAATTAATTTTATTTTTAAAAGTGGTTCATTTGAGAAAACAGTATTTTAAAACATAAAAGGGCATTACAAAAAATCATATATTTCATTATCAATATTTTTTATTTATATAAAACAATTATAATCAGTATTTGAAAAGTAGTTATTAATTTTCATATTACTAAGTTTAACAGCTTGGTTATAATTATCTCATTTAAATAATCATATCATTAAAATAATGTTTCGTAGAAACTATGTGTTGTGTGTGATGTATGCTAAGTCGATGTGTTGTGTATCTTACGCCAATTCGGGGTTGCGTGTAACATATACCAAGTAGGTTTTGCATATAATGTATGGTGATTTGGTGCTATGTGAAAAGAATTTTTGACTTAATTCATTGCAAGACACAAATGAATATTTAATTTATTCAAAAAAAGCTCCATAAAATCTCAGGGTGTAAAATGAGTAGTATCTAATATCTTCTATATCTACCACATAATCTCTGAAATCAATTGAATGTGACTTAATCTAGTAATATATAACCCCCTTCCACCAAATATCATATATTTTAACATCATGACCTACCATACGATCCCTTTAATGGTTCCATGTGAATATGTAGCAAAAAACGTTTATTATTAACAAACTCATTTAAGGAAAGATGATACTCCCATGAACAGAAAAATACGGGGTACATTCTTATAGAATTTCCACCATAATCTTGATAATTTACTCACAATTCTGATCAATTTGAGGATGTTATGATGTGATTAAATGAACCTACGTATAGAGTTCCTTCTATAGACACTTCTAGAAGCATGAATTGAATCAGGTATCATAATCCAAAATAATACTCTAAGGAGAACCATGTTATTTTACTACCTATCATATGTATAACCTACCTAACTCATCAATAGATTGGGTCTCCTTGATCGGTACTAAATTAACAAAATTAATTAATTCTCCCATAATAATCATTACTGCATCTTTTCTATAAGGAATCCTCATAAACAATCCATTTTGACACCATACCATTTCCACTTATGAATGCCTAATGGATAAATAGGTCTTATAAGCCCCTACTTCTCAACCTTCACACACTAAAAAGTGAGGTATTAAATGAAAACCCATGTTATATACCTCACCATCTAGGGCCACCACTAATTACTGAAAATTTCATGATATGTCTTGGTTATCATTAGGTGAAAAACCCATCTCAATATATATAAATCTTGTTTAGAATTTGAAGATTCTTTTCAAGATGTTGGTTCCTTTATTTGGGAAGGATTTAATCTGTAACTTGGGCTTTGGATTATGGGGAAGCTTCTTAAAATAATGTTTGATAGAGGAAATATGTCTAAAACAAGACCAAGAAGTTAGTAAAAATGGACTTGTTAAATCTAAACTCAATTATAATGTCATAATAACTAAGAATTAGAAAAATATACAGTATAATTTTCATATAGTGTTCCAAGAGGTTTCTAATGTCTGGTATGGAGTACATGGGATTAATGGGTTAGACCAAGGTGGTGTGGGCCAATCCCATATAGATCAGGGCTAAAAATTAGCATCTGGTTTATGCCTATATTTAATTTAGGATTTAAAATTTTTCTATGGTCCTATCCAAAATTTAAGAAGATCGATCCTCAAGGAGCCTCACATTAAAAAATTAAGAAGATATAAAACACTTATTTTTAAGAATTATTAAATATTAGACACATAATATTTATAACAAAAAATTTAATTTATATATATAAATTTTTTCATCATATTCTTGAAAAATATATTTATTTTTTATAAAAAATATCATATTAAATAGAAATAATATTAAAATTAAAATTATAAAATTATTTATATCCCATGTGTTCAACTGCATTTTTTTAGGTTGGACCACTTAAGCCAGTGATATTTTTCCCCCAATTCATTTAAGTCTATTTAAATTGAAGTTCATTATTTTCAAGTCTATCATGACTTATAAATATATTATAGAGGGACTAGCCCATGGGATTGGGGACCATTAATCACCCATAGTATGGAGATCATTCACTATTCTCCAAAATATATGGGTTAAGGTGATGTATTCTATGGGAAATCAGAGGTTTCCAAGACTAATGTTGGGATCCCCATGAACTTTGGGTGGTGGTGGAACTAGTTTCACTAGATAGGCCCCACTATAAATAGTTGGGCTAAGTTAACTTGTAACATGTACTTATAATTGATATTTTTTATTCTGTTAATATAAATAATTTAGTAGTGTTCTCTCATATAGTAGAACAAAATAATGAACCATGTAATATATTATTATCCTTCTAAAAGTGTGTGTGTTTATTATTTCTTGGGTTATCTATTCTAAATATTTATTTCCATTAGTGTTTGAGTAATGGATATTTGGTGTAGTGATTGGGGTATATTTTATTATTAGCTCTGGTACGTCAATATTACAAGTTCATCCGATTCTTATACTTTATGAACTTCATCCTATAGTTAAAGCTTTAGTGGGTTCTTTTAAACTGGAGGTTCCTAAAAAAACAAGTGGATTAGAGCTTGTGTTCAAAAAAATATTAGTGCACATAGCATCAAACATTTTCAATATTTTTTTATTAATTATTTTAAATTTTAGTTGGAGTTCTATGTTTTGGAATGAAATTCAATAAAACAAGTAAAATTTATGATTGAAAAAGTTTATGGGAGGATATTTGGATTTTTGTAGGATTCATATTGATTATTATCTGTTCTAGAAAGAATCTTTATATTCCATTTAAGGTAGTCAAACTAGAAGAAATGGATAAAGATAAATGGGAATGGCCTGATTAAAATGCACTTGGATTGATATGAATGCAATTATCATGGAATGTTTCCTATAACATCTAGGAGGTCAAGTCAACTTGTATTTGATGTCTGTTCTTATTGATATGTATAAGAAAATGATAGTAATTGGAAAATAATTAAAGATACGGAGGTTATTTAACATGATAATATTAAAAGGAAGACTAATATTTGATCATTTCAATGACTTCAACATGATCTGGAGTCCATTGGAATTGGTAGAGTTTATAGATCCTTTGTGGGATTTATTGATGCTCTAATAAATTCTAAAATAATGTGATATAGTGGTGAATATCATAATAAATTCATTTAAAAATATTGTTCTTATTTTTGAATCTTTTTTTATCATATTTTTAATAAATCAACCTAGATGATTAAAGTCTAGGAACCTTTCAAAATTAAAAACAATTCATTAAGAAGTCGAAATTTTATTCTACAAAAACTTTGAAACAAAATTGGGGATAATAAAGAAATAATTAAAAGTAATTAGGGTTGACTAAATCTATATATTTTTATTGTGGGAAAAAAGGGAATCAAACAAGAATTATAGGTATCACAAATTTAATTACTAAAGGGTATATTCCAGAAGTTATGAAAACACAACAGCTAAGGATAAAGGAAGTTTTTTTTCTAACTATTAATATTCCATTGGAATCATGGATCATTGAATCTATGGATTTATTTTATTTTATTGATGTTATGGGATGCATGGTAAATTATGTGTCTGAAATAAAATTGGGGTCAATATTTTTTATAATGAATCTCTTGAGATCATGGGGAAGGGTATACTAAAGCTCAATCATAGGAAATTTAGAACTTTTGAGAATTTTATACATGGAAAGAAAATAATGGTGTCATTTATTTCAAAATAAATTTCACCTAAGTTTCAAAAGTTATATCCCATGCATACATAAGTTTTGGTTCATGTTCCAATCTTTCCTCATGGTGGGTAATTTCTCTTTATTATATTCATCGATGATTCAATGAGTAAGATATGGGTTTAATTTATTAAGTTCATGTATGAGGCCTTTATATTTTGTTTTTTATGGATACTCATGGGGGAGATATAATCTTGGAATAAGATTAAGTTGTTAAGGTCAAATAATGGTTGAAAATATGGTCGTAGTCAATTATGTATCTTCTAATAGAGAAAATTAGTCATGTTTGATAAGACTATTCCAGGAACACTAGATCATAGTGGTGTATTAGAGAGAATGAAATGAAAAGTGATAGATAAGTCTCAAAGCATGAGGTTGTGTATAGGTTTAACAAACCAATGTTGGGTTGAATTTTTCAACTATGCTACTTATTAGGTAAAAAAAGTCCATTTTCATTATTATAGGAGGAGGTTCAGGGAAATAAATATTCTAGAAAACTAGTAGAAGTTTCCCACTATAAATTTTTGTAATAAATGTCCAACATCCATAAAAATTCTAAGGATTTAGAAAACCATAATTAAATGTCCATAGAATGTTTCTTTTTCAGGTATGGTGATGAAACATCAGGTTTCATCTCTAGGATAATGAAAAATGAAATGTTTTCATAAGTTGGAATGTTTTCTTCAATGAGAATATTTTGTAGAAAGACCAAAACATGGTGGAATATAGAGTTGAGAACAAATAATAAACCAAACATATCCAAAATTTCCTAAAGAAAAGTTATAGAATTTATAAAATTCAAAAAAAAAATTCAGAGTACACAAAAAATATAGAATCACAACAAGGCTAGATTTACCTGAAATCTATGGAACTGTATAAGCTCATGGTAGGTCTCTAAAATATAATGTTCTGAAAGCAATAGTTTCAGCTAAAGTGAAACCATTACAGTTTGATGAAATTTACAAGGTAGTTGAACCTGAAGTTTGATACCATTAAGGATTATAAGGGGTTCCGGTAGAAAAACTCAGACCATTGTTGATACCAAAAGGTTTTGAACAATAATGGTTACATCATTATTCTCTTATATGTGGGTGATATTCTGCTAATAGGTCTAGACATGAAATGTATTTATGAGGTGAAATTTGGACTTTATGGAGGGATAAAGATGGAGGATCCCTAGTAAGACAAAAATATTTTTGGGATACTGATAAAAAGAGATCGGAATACCTAAACATTGGTTTTTTATAAAATAAAGTACATATAGAATATCTTGGAGAGGTTTAGAATAAGAATATGTAATCCCATCTGTGTCCCATTATCTGAACACTTCATGTTAACAAAGTAGGAATCTCTAAAAATGATATATGAGGTAAAATACCTGGAAAAATTTCTATTTGAATCAAAAGTTTGACATATGATATACACCATGGTTTTTAAAAGGCTGGAAATATCTCTACTAGTGGGAGTTTTGAGTTGATTTATGTTGAATCTTGGAATGAATAACTGAGAAGTAATGAAGTAGATCATTCAATATCTCAAGATTTGGATGAACTAACCATACATTTTAGAACAAATGATCTATTAAAAGGGGTTTTTTATTCAAACTTTGGTGGAGATATAGATGTGTGGAAAAGTACTGCAAGATTTATGTTTACATTCAGAGGAAAAACATTATATTTATGTCTAGATTGTATTTAATAGTTTATTTACCCATAATGGAATTGGAATTATTACAGTTATTATTATAGGAATAGTATTGTTCTTTCAAAAATTTTTAATGTAGGAATATAGAAGGAGATAAAAATAGGGAGTTATTCGATGATAGTTAAAGTGAAATCCAGTTGGCTAAGATTTTTTTTCAAATCACTGATTAATAAAATTAAGATAAAGTATCATTTCAGCTAGATAAATCTAAAGGATTGTGTTTTGTAACTATGATTGATTAGTGATATTCATAATTTGGCCAACATGATCACCAAGGTCTTAGTATGATAAATTCCAAGTCATGTTGATTCCTTGATGGGACTTGGGTAACCAAAATAGAAAATTGAGACACCGATTTCTTTTAATGAAGAGAAGTTTGTTAAACTTTTACTAGGTTTCATAGGATGATGTAATCACTCATATGAGTCTTTTTAAGTGGTAGATTATTAGTTATTCAAAGACTCCTTTCATGATTCCATTTCCATGAGTCCAAAATAAGTTACTCTAGAACTTGGTTTTCATAACACGTGAGGTCTTGCAACAAAAAATTCTTACATAGGTAGGATGTCTTGAACTACTGAAGGAAGGTAGAGTAAGAAGTACTTTTGGAAGAATAACATGAGGGGAATTTTAGAATAAATTTACATTGGAAAAGGATATGTGATATTCATGTGTACTATATCAAGTGACAAATTTTAGACAAAAGGAGCATGGAAGAAAATATTTCATAAGCTGTTCCTTGAGGTTTCTAAAGGATACATAAAAGAAACTTACACTATTTACTAGAAGATAACAGTTATAATAGTGGATTCTATGTGTATCTAGAGGTTTCCGGAACCAATGGTGGGAACCCTATAAACTTTGGTAGGTGGTGGAACTAGTTTCACCATCTATGCCCCATTATAAATAAGTGGGGTCAGTTTACTTGTGAAATTTACTTTTAATCACTCTTTCTTATTCTATTAATATCAATAATTTATCGGTGTTCTAAAAAAGAGTAGGATAAATTCAAAACCACATAATATCATGTTGTTATCCCAAATTTTTCTCTTTTCATGTGTGTGATTCCACTATAGTTATTTTTTCTAATAATTTGTTCTCTTATGTATGTGATAAATTTTGATTCATGTGGTAGCTAGGGTGCATTTTTATTCTAAATGTTAGTATATTGAGTCTAAGGGTTCATCTAGTAATATGAATTTATGTACTTTTTCTATTGATTATGTTTTGGTGGGTGATCCTATTTTAGTGGTTCCAACCCCATTAACATGTATTAATGATTTTTTTAGCAAGTATCATTGTATATGGTGTCATATTTTTTAAATAGAATCTTCTCATTATGATATTTTGTTTCTATAAGAGTACTATATTTCAGAATGAATCATTAATAAATAATGGGAGATTAATATTAAAAAATTCTATTAGATAGGCTTTGATTCATCAAGATAATGATTTTTGATTTTCTATTACATAGATACCTTGATTTTCTATTGAGGGGACTCAAAATAAAAATTATAGGTTAAGTATAATAGTAAAGGCTTGATAAAAAAGTACTTGGTGTGATACAAATTTAACTAGCATGGAATGTTCCATCTAATAGTAGGGAGGTGAATACAACTATGTATTTGATAAATTTTATTATCCATATGTATTTTACACCATAATAAATAAATAAAATTCATGATGCATGGGTTATGTGGAATGAGAATGTTCAAAGGAAGACTATAGGATGATCATTTCAAGGACATCAACATTATCTAAATTCAGTTGGAATTAGTAAGAGTAAATTTCACTGATTTTTTATGGGATTTTTTTGTTATCATCTCTTAGAGAATTATTGTATGTGATGATGAATTTCATAATAAATCATTCTAGAAACACTGATCTTATGTTTGAAAATGTTCATGATCTTATTCTTAATGATGTTATCAGGTAGATATGAACCCTTCAAAAATGTGATCAATATGGAGAGGCAAACATGTTTCATTACATGTAAAGGTATTATGAATTATAAGGTGAAAAGATAAAGAATTTTATGTAATTAATATCGGCCTAGACATGATGGAATTAAAAGAATAAAGGGAATTTGAAGGATTTTTAAAGGGATAAAAAAGTTAATTTTAGAAATGGATCTTTTAGAAGTTCCTTCCATTAAAATCATGAATCATTGATTCTTGGGAGGTATCTAGCCTGGATAATTGTATGTTGACCAAACTAGGTAGTCATGGGACCTTAGATGTGCCACCTCATATTCCAGAGCCTATTGACTAGTAGTGAGGTACTACGATGATACCTTGTAAAGACTATTCCCTCATATCAAAGTAAAAACAATTATTGGGGAAATAATGGAAATCATATACATCTAGATAAATTAAAGATAATAAAACCCATTATAGGTTTTAATAAAAATCATATATAAGCCATTATATATCATGATAAAAATTGAACAAGTCACACAAGTCCTAAAAAATCAAGATTCCTCATGGGAGAATCATATGCATCAAAATCCCAAAATAACCCAAAAGAAAAAAAAACTGAAGAATCACCCAAAATTAGTCTTTAGTCCTATCCCAAACCAATCTCCTAGGTTTACATCATATATCCCAATCAACCATCGAACATATGTCCCTTTCCCTTATCATGTCCTATAACAATGAAGTCTATTTAGAAACCCACAATAGCGTGACCAAGATGTCAGTACAAATCACTAGGCCACCACTAGTGTCATCCATAAATATATCCAATCCAAGATAAATTGTATCGTTGATATGAATAATAAATGTAATTAAATCGTAGTAAATAAATCACCATCAATAATGGGTTTTAAGGTTTCACTAGTGGTTGACTATACCTGCTTTTTCCATTGTTGTATATCACTGAATCTATTACATAATCTTCAAAGGGAACCATATACAACCCTATAATTAGTAGTTTATATCATCAGGAACCCAAGTCACTCTCAGAACCCACACTATAAACCTATATATAGGTATCATCAGGAACCCATGTACATACTCACCCCACACTAGAAACATATATTAGCGTCATCAAGAACCTTGGGGAATATACACCCCTACCCAGGAAATATATTGTGGCATCATCAGGAACTCAGGGTAATAATTTCCCACACCCTAGAAACATATAGGTAATTATCAAGGACCCAAGAGAAAATTCACTTGAATCCCAAAAATGTATAGAAGCATCATCGTGACCCTAATTAAATACTCACCATCTCCCTATAAATATGGATTGGGGTCAACACAATTAATATAGTTTACATTTTAATGTTTTTCATATTTCATTTAAATTTTAGGTCAAGATCATGTTAGGTAGGCGTGATCCCATATCAAAAAAATACTGAAAAGGAGAAAATCATTTTGGTATATGATAGGGACTACGTAACTTATTCTTTAAGGTATTCACTCATTAAATATTAGATGTTAATCCAAGTTCGAATGAAAAAAATTGAAGAATATAAAAAACCTAGGAATGGGGAATAAAATATCATAATCATCATAAGACTATAGAACTATAAAAACCCAAATAAATGGTCAAACTATAGTGTTAGAATTACCTCTATCTACCTATCAGGTCAAATGACATGAGAAAATATCATGGAATGAGTAGTATATTCCTTGGAAGGGAGGATCTTGAGAGGAGGTGCAGAGTAAGCTTATAAAAACTGGAGGAAAAGAGAAACCCTAATTATCCATTAATAATAATAAGACCATTTTTTATAAATTTTAAAAAAACTACCTAGTAAAATTTTTATAGTGTCACTATATTGGTCATAAACTTATGACCCTCTGAGGCAGAACCATTGAACTCGGTACACCAGGACATCACAACATGGCCATCCTCCTTCGCAGTAGGAATCACCTCCCCAACCCAACCCCATGGTACAACACCCCACTATGGTTCTCACTCTATATAGGCCTCATAGCATGAAACCCAGGTTCATGGAATGACCAACCTTCCATCTCAATTTTATCAAATGGAAAAATATAAGGCTTGATCTTTTTCACTTTTTTGGAAACTTTCCTTCATAAGAGTCATCTCCCTTTATATATAGGTCATGGTCATGATTAAACCCTCTTTTCATATAATGACTAGTGTGCCATCAAAATATTATAATGAAAAAAATATGTGGATTTCCTCTTATGCGTAGGGGTTCTTCACTTACAAAAAATCCTCACCACACTGTGAAGCCTCAGTCATGGAACAACACCTCTATAATTAGTAAAAAAGATTTTTCCTAGAAACACATCATGGTATGACCCATACCCATTACAGTATGATGATCCCTCAGCAGTAAACTATAGTAGTTTATAACACTCATTTATCCCTAATTCTAAAAAAAATTATATAATCAACTACCAACCTCCCTACCAAGACATCAAAAATTCATTAAATTCAAATCGGTTCATACCTCAAGATGGTTCAGAGTTTTACAACCTCCCCACCATATATTTTTTGATCCCAAGACTTGTTATTGAATATCACTAGAACTAATTAAAGAATAAATCCTGTCACTAAAAGTGTATATTATAATCCCTCTCTCACATCTCCTCCTGGATATGCTTTTACGTCCACTACACTCATAACAGGTGGAATGTCTTCCCATGAATAATCTTCTCACTCTAATCCACTATCTGAGATAAGTGATCTAAAAATGATATGCTAGAATTAATATCATTGTTTTAGTGTTTTTTATAGCATAAATGGTATAATAATATCTTCAATGTTGTGATGCACGATGTGGAGTAATTCTGCATATCACTGAAATTCTATGGGGGGTCTAACCATTATACCATTATAAAGATCCTACGCAAAATTTAAAATGAACCCATATACCTAGGTACTAGCTACCCATGCCACCGAAGAAATTGACTCACCAACCATGAAGAACCCTATAATAATACTTATTCACCTTCATAAAATTTCCAAAGATGGTGTCATTGATTAGCATATGAGCTCATCCAGCTCTGAGCAATATCTAGCCGCTTCCTAATCAACTAGATATGCTCTGATGTCTCCTGATTAAGACTTGATCCAATAATAATTGAATCCTCGGACTCTAGATAACATAATTTTTATCAACATGAAATATCATACAATTCCTTCAAAAGATACATCTTAATCTATTCTTGATAATTATTATAGTGGGACAACTCTATAAGTGTTAAATTGTTCACTTAAAACCCTCTAGAATCTAAGGCACTTGACAAAAACATTTCCTACAATATCTAAATATTATAGTAAGATATTTTTTCATTCTATGGATGATAAGTAGTGATTAGGTGAACTACCATTCCCATAATCTTTTTTAATCCTCTCCAAAATCATTAAGTAAGGTGGACATATTTGTTTGAGACAATTATCTATGGTACTACATAAAAATGTACTATCTCATTGATATAGAATATACCCAATCATCAATGGATAAATTCTCTCGAATTGGAAGAAAATGAGCCACTTTGGTCAATAAATCTACAATATCCCACACTATATCACTGACATTGGGTGTTCTTGGCAACCCCATCACAAAATCTATCATCAAATCATCCCACTTACACTTGGTAGTGGGAAATTAATAAAGAGTTTTAGTGTTTCACGGGTTATAGGTCTTCACCTGGTGATAGGTAGAGCTATGTGTGGAGAAAAAATCAATATACATCTTCATCTTAGTCCACCAATATTTATGATAAATAACCATGATTTTGGAATATATATTTTCTCTAAATTAATAATATACTTGACAGATTTCTTTCACACACAACCCAAAACTAAAAGGAATTGAAATATATTGGATAGAACACACACACACATATATATGTATATATTTGTGTGTGTGTGTGTGAATAATAAAACCTCTATAAATAAAATATAGATATTAACAAATCAAAAATGCTTACATTTAGGGGACATAAAATTAATATGATTATTCATGCTCAATTAATTTATTAAAGTATGAATAAATTAAATCAAAAAATTATAAATTATTATTATGATAATATATAAAATATTAATATATTAATATTATTGAAAATACAAATTGGTAAAAAATAATATTGAGAACACATAATGTTTTTAAAGGCATTATTTCAATAAAAGCAGTTTTCTTTATATATTATATTTTCATTTGAAAGATCAATTTATAATTTTATAATTTGATTTTAATAAAATGAAGTCTATTTTTGGTTAAATATGTTAAAATTATCTTAGGATGAATTTTTGTGATTTTTATAAAAATTTATTTTTAATTGAATAGTAAAAAATTATTGTTTTTACTAATCGTTAATGTTTATAACCTTATCCTAAATTCAATATTACATAAAAAACTATAAAAAAATATATTATCAAAAAAATAAATATTTATATATATTTAAGGATTATAATAATTCATTTAAACATATTATGTTATATTTATAAAAATCATGTATAATTTTTTTAAAACATATGTAATATTTATCCCAGTTTCACGATGCTTGTATGGATCTCCCACAACCCTGTTTTTACGATTTAGGATGCTCCCATTTAGTTCACCACTATTAGGGGAATATATTTTTTTTCTTATCCTCTGGGTACTAAGATGTTTCAGTTCTCCATGTTATTTCTTGACCGCCCTTTGATTTTGAGGCCATATCTAGTATTCATATTTTTCATCGATTTGGTACAGCTCCAGTAGCCAACACTGAAATAGTACATTACCCCAAGATGTCTAGTAAACTATTGTGCCTCAACACATTTCTAGGAGAACCAGTTAGATCTCGGTTTGAGTGGAATTTCATCCCTAACCACAACTCATCTGTTGATTCTTTCACATCAGTCAATTTGGACCTCTACTTAGTTTCACCCAAGCTTCATCCTGACCATGGATAGATCATCCAGGTTTGGGTATATAATCAGTGATAATTTCTCTATGAATACTCACTTTCTCTATGGATTAGGTGTATTACCTTAACCAATCCACTACCTATTAGTCGCCAGCTCATTCTTCAATAATCATGTGGTCAGAGCCCTGGGCTCCTCTCACTACTGGGAACATACGATTTCATGTTCTATTTCACTCCCCGATAGGGGTTCTTTTCACCCTTCCCTCATGGTATTACTTCACTCTTGGTCACCTAGGAGTTTACACTAAAAATAGTTTTTATTTACTTATATTAAATTTTAGTTTTCATAAATTATAGAAATTAAATCTAATAAAGATGATTTCATATATTAGATCAAAATTTTAATATTATGTAAAATTTTCCACTTCATTTTTATTCATGAAAATAATATTATTAGGAATAAAGTTAATTATTGCGATAATAGTAAAACTATTATTTTCAAAGAATTGTTTGGTTGAAATTGTGTACTTTTTATATTATAAAATAAATTAATCAATTCTTAAAATTGAATTTTATATAATTTTTAAAACCATATATAAATATATTTACATCCAATAAATTTTAAATCATTACAATATAGGGATAAGAACACTTAATGATAAAAAGATTTTTTTTTCTACAAAACTATAACATCTTGTTACCTTCTTTTCAATATTTCTCATCTCCCTTTTTATTTAACTTTTGTTGGGGTGTTTTACAGCCTTTCAAGTATAATGATAATTTGGAAGGGATGGTTTAAATATTGGGGATATTTGATTTCCTGAATAAATAGAGTCTAAGTATAAATGTGACAAAGGATTTCTAGGGTTCTCCTTGGGTTTGGAAAGCTTTATAGGTGCTTATCATTTTTCTATAGATTCTATAATGTGCACTACCTACTAGAAATATTCATTTCGTGAACTTGTTACACGATGTGGAATTGTTATCGTGAAGATTCCACGAACGAGTTTCGAGTGCGAAAAGATTAAAATTCATGAAATTGGTTCACATCGTGAAAAGGACAATCATTGTTATTTTAAAATAAAGTAATCCCTTTTAAATATATCTTTTAAATCATGAGATTCACATTGTAAAAGGGGTTCCTTTTATGAATGGTTTAGGTAAATTGGTTTTAACCACACATCACTTATGACTTTATTTCATTTCGATGTGAATATTTCTCTCTTTAAAACTATAAGCTCTCCCTGGAAATTTTGTTGATCTCCACTCCTTTTGAATTGTTTCATTTTTTGATTGATCTTCATTGTAACGACCCAAAATTTTATCATATAAATTTCTCTTCTTATAATTATTTTATATAGTATAAGTCACATAAAATCACAATAAAAATATTATAAATGAAGAGTGAATGAAATGAGAGGTATTTATAGAAGTAAATGAACATATACCAATGAAAAAGTAACTTGACATTTGAATAGTAATACGACCCTAAGGAATAATAATCCGACCAATAGAATAGTAACCTAACCTATGAAAGTATAAATAAAATTTATGTATCTTATGAATGAAAATATAATATATTTATATCATGAAATAAGTAAATAAATATTATTAAAAATTATAAATTAAGTGTTGGTATTTTTATATATCATAAATTTTTATTTACAATTTTTTTATAAATATAATGATTTAAAATAAAATTTATTTTCATAAAAGTCACTAATAAGTTAATAATCTATTATTATTACAATATAATTTTATTAGGCCTTAGTTAATTTTGGAATGTGTCAAAAAAATCAGTTATAATTTAAAAATTTGTATTTTTTTAATAAAATGTATTTAATTAAAAATTAAATTTATTATATTTAGAAAATTGTTTTCAAAAAATAGAGTTAATTTTTGAATTCTAAACATTGAAAAAAGATTAAGATTAATTTTTGGTATTTTTCTGAAATACTTGAGTTTTTGGTGAAGATTAAAATACGTTAATTTATGATAAAAACTAAATACAAGATTTATTGAGTCATGGATGATGTATTGATTATATAATCCCATAATCTAGAAGCATAAATAATTATTTAAATATATTTATTAATAATTCTCAAACTATTCTTGGTCTTGAGCCAAAATATTAAACTAATGAGTAAAATTCTGAGAAAACACCCCTCTCATCCACTATAAATACCACCCTCACCACTTCTTCTCCTCACACCTCTCAAGATTTTAGACTTGCCCAAATTATGCTCAAATATTTTCCCAATCCCCTTCAACACATCTAGGAGGTTCTTTATCAACAAAATAACAAACCTAGGTGCCTAAAAGAGGTTCTTAAAGTGGATAATTCATGTTGTAAATCCGCTTTCTTTTTCTTTCATTTAATTTATTTGTCTTTTCATATTATCTCCTCACCTCCTCCATACAAATGTGTATGATAACTCTAGAATATTTTGAATACAAGAATTATATCATGTTAATGTAATATTCATCATCAAACTTCTTTCTCTCTCTCTTTTATTCTAAAAATGAAATCACCGCTTGTGTTGTGACAATTTACTAACATCGTGGATGATGCATTTTCATTTTCATTTAATTCCATAAATATTATTCTTAAAAAAAATATAGTGGTTGTAAAAAAAATAAAATTTATGTTATAACCATTTTTATGTTATAGAACTAAAATATTAACATTATACTAAATGATAAAACCAATCGAGCTCAATGTTACCAAAAAATTACCAAAATTAACCCAAACGATTATCCTTAACTATTTATCTAATGATTCATTATCATTCCATATATATATATATAAGACCAATTGAACACCTATAATATCATTAATAAAATATAATTTAAATTCTCGATAATTACCCCCACTTTACATGATCTTCCATACATGTATATAAGTAAACTGATCATCATAACTAAGAAAATGAACACTCTAGAAAGATAAACTTAAACAATATAACTCATCAAAAAGCCCATAAATGAACTTAATAAAACTATAATTAAAATAATTTATGTATAAAAGGTTCCTGATTTGTTAGTTAATTAATTTAATTTGATTATGTAGAATATTAAAGAGAATAACGCATTCAGACACAAGTTAAGGGGATTCTCGGTCCCAACTCTCTTTCTTTGGGTTTCCCTCTTTCACTCCGTTTTTAGTATGGATGTTACATAAATGTTACTTAAATATAATTTATTTATAATTACCTTTTCTTTTTTGTATATACATTCTTCCAATCTAATTTTACAACAAAATAAAATATTTTTCCAAAAGAACTCTCCCTTCTAGAAACACATGTTTTACTTCTCTTGATTTTGTTTCTTCTTAACTCAAGATGGATGAATATTATTCAGAGTTTTTTATTCTCTTTTTATTTTGGTAACCCCAATTTTTATCCCTAAAATTAGGATTTATGAAACCGATTTTCTTTATAAGGGTTATTTTACTTCCAAGATTTATATATGTTCTATGTGGCATGCATGATAATGTAAATGTAATGATGTAATGGGTGAACCCGGAATTATATAGTGCATGTAAATGTTCTAATGTGACATGTTCTCTTGAAATTATATAGAATTCCAATACATTGGGTAATGTAATGAATATCATGAGATAAAGTGAAATTTGTGTGAACATGATGTTATCTTTGTTCACAACAATGTGTGATAGTTGACCACTAAGACATAATGTTTCATTTTTATGCATTGCCACATTCTGGGATTTTATATAATATTTCCTCACATTATTATGATGATGATTATTAGATTATATTATAATAATGATGATCATTCTCACCCATGTTTCATGTCTATTATTTATCCTCGTATTGTTATTTTAGCTTACTAATTATTTTTATGTATATCATTAGGTGAATACTTGTACTAAGGAGAACATGAGGGATAATAAGAATCTAGAGAATAAGGAATTAAATAAATTTTTATTATTTATTATGTTAAATTAATTTATAGCCCTAATTTTTCTATGACACTAAAACTTTTCATCCTTGTTGTGTAATAATTTTGTGTTTTTTATCTTTTAAATTATGTAATAAGTTATATAAGAAAAGTAGGATCACTATAGATGGTATCATAGCACAATTTAGTTAATTTGGGAATTAAGATAAGATAATCTTAGTGAAAACCCTTAGCATGAGACTAAGTATATGAAATCACATAAGAATATTTTCTAAACATAGGTAACCCCCAAGATATTCATTTTGAGTTAATTTCAAAAAGTGATAAATTATTTAAGAATTTTTTACTTATGTTTTTTTCGATCCTTTTACATTTTAGAAAATAGTGTGAACCCAAAGAAACTAGGCCAACAGCCTGTGCAAGGGGCAATGCATCGATTTCTTGAATGGCATCCCAAATGCCTTGGGAGGTGGAATTAAAAATTTTATGGTAATTCTTACCCAGCTATCTCAGTCTATGAACAATAACCTAAATAATGTTGAACATATGCCTTCCCCTAAGAGGGAGAAAATGGATATTTAGTTTTTTATGTGGCAATGACCACTGATATTTAGTGGATCTTCTAATTCACTAGTCACAAAATAGTGGGTCAACTCAATGAATAATTTGTTTTCTATACTTTTCTATTCTCAAACGGAGAAGGTGACTCTGGCTGTTTATCATCTAGATGGAGAGGATGAAAAATGGCGTGCATTGATTATGTACACCAAACTGATGAATGAAATTTAAGAGATGGAGTGGGAAGACATTAAGATAATTTTTCTTAACAATTATTTTCCTATAACTCTTTGTACGGATAGGGAGAGATTATTCATAGAGCTAAAGAAAAATGAAGGTGAATCTTCCACATCCTATAAAGTAAATTTCACAAGGATTTCAAGGTACTCTTGATGTTTTTTTATCAATAATGATAGAAAATTTCATTGATTATTTAGTGGTTTAAAATCAAACCTTAGAATGGTTATAGAAATTAAAAACTATTCGAGTTATGAGTTTTTTGATGTGCTCTAAAAGTGGATATGGAGTTTGGAGAATGGTCTCATGGCTATGGTGATAAGAAACAAAAGATGGAGTTTCATGTTGGGGGATCTAATGAGAAAAGTGGAAGGAAATATCAACCACTCACATGTCAATAATGTGGGAAGAATCATTATAGGAACTGTATTAAAGGGATGGGTAGATGTTTTATGTGTGGGATAGAAGGCCACCAAACTCATGAATTTCGTAGATACAGAAATAATTCTGTTGATACAATGGAGGAAAGGAGAGAACTACCCATGGTCCAATTCTACAACAATAGGGAGTAAGGGAACTATGAAATCAAGTTCTCTAAAACTCTATTCATCAAGGGTAATCAACATCATCATCCACTAAATCCAAAGTAAAAAAAGGAAGGCTTATGCCATCACTACTTCTAATGTGGAGAAAGAAAATTAAATCGTACAAGTTACACATCATATTCAATCATTAATGGAAAAAGACTTATTTGATTCTGGTTCTACACATTCTTTTATATCTTGAATGTTTTATATAACTATTGAATTAATGACTTGAAAAATTGAAGTATATATATCCATAAAAAACACCTAGTGGTGAGATCATTGCAACCCAAGTATTGTAATCTTCTCCTATTAGTGTATTTGGGAATATTATTCTAGAAAATCACAAGATTTTTACCTTGGTGGAATTTGATGTGGTACTAGGGAAAGATTATCCCACATTATATTTAGAAAACAGAAAGTTTTGGGAAAAATAAATATATTTTCATACTCTGAACCATCCCATGCTCATCTAAAAATTCAAGGAAGATCATGAATCTACATTTGAAAATCCCTAAACGGTGTGGGTATTGATTCCCTTTGAATAATCATACCTCTCTCATATTTTTGTGTCAAAAGAAGGTATCAACATCGGGGAAATTTCTATTGTGGGGGGGATACAGTGATGTATTTCTTGACGAGTTACCCAAACTTCCCCTAGATTGTGAGTTATAGTTATCAATAGGACTCATACCTAGAGCTATTCCTATCTCAAAAATGTCACTACGAGACATCCCCTATTGAATAGGAGGAGTAAAAGATGCAGTTTTAAGAGCATTTGGACAAATGGTTCATATGCCCCAGTACATCACCTTGGGGTGTGCTAGTGCACATTGTAAAAAAGAAGGATGCAACAATGCGAATGTGTATCAATTATCTGGAACACAAAAAGATCACCATAAAAAACAAGTATCATCTTCCAAGGATTTATGACTTGTTCGATCAACTACAAATATCTAAGTACTTCTCAAAGGTGGATCTTCATTCTAGATAGCATCAGCTAAAGGTGAAGAATAAAGATATTAAGTAGATTTCCTTCCATACAAGGTATGAGAACTATGAGTTTCTATTAATTCCCTTCGGACTTAATAATTCCCCTATAATATTCATGGATTTTATTAATAGAGTCTTTAGAAATTACCTTGAAAAAATTGTGGTGGTGTTTATCGACGATATTCTCATCTACTCTATGAGAATAGAGGATCATTAAGAGCATCTAAGGCTTGTGTTGGAGTCATTAAGGAAGCAAGAGATGTACGCCAAGTTAAGAAACTATGAATTTTGGATGTAGAAAGTCAAATTATTGGGCCACAAGATCATTAGTGAGGAAATTTATATAGACCCTTCAAAAACAAAGGAAATTGAGGAATGGACCAGACCCTCTAGTGTTATGGAAATCCAAATTTTTCTTTAAATAGTAGGGTATTGTCGATGTTTGGTGAGACATTTATCATGATTTTCTATCCCACAAACTAAGTTAACTAGGAAAGGGGTAATGTATGTATAGAAGGAAGAATGTGAGGAATGCTTTAAGGAGCTAAAGAGAAGACTAATCAATTCAAATGTACTCACATTATAGAAAATTGGAGAACATTTTGTGATATATAGTGATTATTAAAAAAAGGCTAGGGTTTTATACTCATGCATAATGATAAAGTGAAAGCCTATGCCTCATTAAAGTTGAAGATCCATGAGAAGAACAACCCAATGCATTATATAGAGCTAGAAGCTGTGATTTTTTCCTTGAATATATGGAGAAACTACCTCTATGGTGAGAAGTGTGACATATATACTGATCATAATAGTCTAATGTATATATTCACACAAAAGGAGCTCAACATTTTTCAAAAGAGATGGTTAGAGATAATTAAGGACTATGATTTCTCTATTCACTATCATCCTGGAAAGGAAAACAAGGTATCTAATTGTCTTTGAAGAAAATAACCAATTACTCTATCCATGTAGTGGATTGAAAACGACCATATCTTTATGGATATGAAAATTATGGATTCATAAATCATGATGTCAAGGAATACATCCTATCTTTCCCAAATTATATCTCAACCATCTATCCAATAGAATATTATGGAGGCCCAAAGGGATTATTTGGGGTTACAAAAAAAGTTGAATGCAATAAAGGATGGAAGGCTGTAAGAATTCCATATCAATGATGATGGTATGATTCAATTTGAAACGTGAATTTGTGTTCCTTCATCATTCGGGATAAAGAATGAGATATTCAATAATTCACATATCTCAATATTCTTTATCCATCATGGGAGTACCAATGTGTAACGTGATCGTTGTGAACACTTCTGGTGGAATAGATTAATGTGGTTTGGAACGAATGGGAATCTTAGACCAAGGTACATTGGAACCTTTCAGATCATTGATCACAAAGGATTAGTGGCCTATCAACTTGCACTTCCACCAAGTATGGCTAAAATTTATGGTGTGTTCCATGTATCTCTTTTAATAAAGTCCATACTAGATCCCTCATAGGTATTAGACTTAGAGGTTGTACAACTGGAAGATAATATCTCTTATGAGGAGCAGTTGATAAAGATTATATATTAGACATATAAGGCTCTAAGAAACAAGACAACCCAAATTTTCAAAGTCTTTTGGAGGAACCATAAGTATGAAGAAGAGAATTGGTAACTGGAGGGGGAAATGAAGGAGAATTAACCACACCTGTTTATTTAAAATGAAATTTTGAGGGTAAAATTTCAAATGGGGGTAAGAATGTCATCTACAAAAATTTTATCAAAGAAATCTACCGTATTATATTTATTTTATATAGTAAAATTTACATAAAATCACAAAAAAATTAAAAATGAAGAATGAATTAAATGAGAGTTATTTCTAGAAGTAATGGAACCTATACCAATGAAATAGTAACTTGACCTCTAGAATAGTAACATGAACCTTATGAATAGTAATTTGACCAATAGAATAGTAACCTCACCTATAAAAGTATAAATAAAATTTAGTTATCTTATGCATGAAAATATAATATATTTATATCTTGAAATAAGTAAATAAATATTTTAAAATGGTAAATTAGGTATTGGTCTTTTTATAAGTAATACATATTTATTTACTATTTTATAATTAATATAATAATTTAAAAGATAATTTATTTTCATAAAATACACCCATAAATTAATATTTTTTTCTTATGATTATGAGATAGTTTATGATACTTTAGTTAATTTTTGAAAGTGTCATAAAATAAGTTATAATTTTAAAATTAGTATTTTTCGAATAATTGACGTTTTCAATTTAAAATTAAATTTCACATATTTATAAAATTATTTTTATAAAATATATTTCATTTTTTAATTCTAAATATAGAAAAATGGTTTGGGTGAAATTTTTGGGATTTTTCAAAAATATTTGAATTTTCGTAGAATAGTAAAATACGATAATTTATGATAAGAACTAAATAAATGAATTATTGGGTCATCGCTGAGGTATGGAGGATTTAAGACTAAAATATATAACCCGAGTTCATTATTTAACCATATTTAGTGATAATTCACAAAATATTCATAGTCTTCAGCCAAAATATTAATCTAATGAATAAAAGAATGAGAAAACACCCCTCCCCTCCATTATAATACCACCCCTCACCACCTCGTCTCCTCGCACCTATCAAGCATGGATACTTAACAAAATTATGCTCAAATACCTTCCCAATCCCCTTACCAACATCTTTGAGGTTTTAGTCTCACAAAACACCAAGCCTATGCGACTTAAGGAGGTTCTAAAGTGGATGATTCAAGAGGTAAATCCTCTTTCTTTTAATTTATTTTTCTTTTCTTATTCTCTCCTCACATACTCCATAAAAATTCACATGATAACTACAACATATTTTATATACTATAATTCATTCATGTTAATGGAAGGTCCATCCCCAAACTATTGAATGTGGGTGCCCAATACCCAACTTGTTTTGTAAATTGATTACCACTACATGTATGCTATTTGTTATATATACAATTTCCATAATAGTGTAGATACTTCTACATCCACTTTGTTTATGGAAATTGACATTGATTAGATGTCATATCAAATCATTATAGCAGATCCTTGGCTATAATGAGAACCTTGATATGCCATGATAGTAATTTTAAAGTAATTTCCTATGGTCCAGTTACATCATTATGGAAGGACACAGATGATGTGGGACTATCAGGTGTTGGGGGATCATAAGAATTTATTCTTCTTCTCATGATGTTCTCACTTGATGATC
The DNA here is from genome assembly GCA_963277665.1 of Viscum album. NCBI lineage: Eukaryota > Viridiplantae > Streptophyta > Magnoliopsida > Santalales > Viscaceae > Viscum > Viscum album. The sequence continues at coordinate 152,375 of CAUJRU010000930.1, forward strand.
TCTAGTATTTGAGACCATGAGCATTGGCCCGAAAAAAAGTAACACCACATGTTTCAAGTGTCATTAGTCATTCCTATCTATGAACATTTGTAACGGTCTCCATAATTGAGATTATTTTCAATGTATGTCATTTAATTGTATACTTTGATGTAAGGAAAAAACCATGGAAATGAAGTCGTGGTGAGGTAGTTTGTATTGGGTGCATCATTGGGGACATGACATTGATTGAATTATCAAGATAGGCTTTGTCACTTCCAAGTTGAGGAATATATATCTTGGGCATGCTCAATTAGCATGGTTTCACCTTCATTAAATCAATGGCCATTGTACTGAAAGGTAAGACCATCCGGACATATCAAAAAATAAAATAAAGAAAGATAAAGGATAATTACACTAGTGTTCATTTTTTGTTTTTGAGATATCGATGATGAAGAGATTATATTACACATACCATTATCGTAGGAAGGTATTCATTTCTTTGACTTTACTTTATCTCTATAGGGGCCTTGATGGGTTTCTAGATCCCACTCTTGGTCGGTGAATATTAGTGATTTCTATTGAGATAAGGGCCTAGAGGGTCACACACTATAGCGTTTTGAGAATATTCCCTATTCTAAGAATAAGAATATAGAACTTGGTAGGCCTCGCCACAGGGTCAGATTATTTTCCAAGTTCTATGGATCACCAAGTAATAAATAAATTCTTTTATTATTCAAGTGTGGAATAATTTATTGAATTTACTTATAAACTATATTTACAATTGATTAAGTAAATGCAAGTATAAAATATTATTCAAATGGATTTAAATATCCCAAGTTCCTTAAATATTTTCAAGAGATGTGATTTGAGTTAAAGACTCAAGTTTATCATGCAATATATATATATATATATATAATATATTACAATTAGTGATAAAATTATGAATATTTTTTATGGAATAATTTAATTTTTTATAAATAAATATTTAGATTACTTATACTATGAATATCGATTACACAGGGTTCGGGAACCCATTCCAGGTATTTTAGATATTCCCTATATAAGTAAGAGATAGGCTCTTCCCATGGTACTATTCATGTGCTGGAATTGAGAACCTATCTCTCCTAATAAATTTTAGAGAGATAATCTCTCCAGAAAGAAAGATCTTCATGATCCTTCTTCTTTGATCAAAGACTCTTGATTGTGGTGATCACTGATGCGTCGAAGTGGTCGTTGGTGTACTGCGCTAGCACATAGATTCCAATGAATGATGTGCAAACAGATTTAGGAGGTGTGTGTGGATGATCTAGAGGGCATCGATGTCAGAGTCTTCAAACAACGGTCACCGACAAACTGTGAAAAAATTTCATATGTCATATCTAAAAAAGGTATATGTTCAATTTTATTTTGTGATCTATCAAATCCATGCATGGTCCTCAGACCGTACCAATATAATATCACTAGATTTGAAGGTATTACATCATTCCGATGACACAAAAAAATTAATTTCATGGCACATCGGCTTCCGCTGTCCATCCACATACCCAACATTGGTATCATAGTGATGCGTGGTTTCTCATAGTCAAAGAAAAAATTAAATTGCATTTAATTTAAGTACAAGGTATTAAATTGGTTCCATTGGATCCAACCATATATCGATTCATTTCCAAATAGTCAAGTTATGGCCATTTAAAATTTTTAATTGGATAGATGTCCTCAGCTTTTAGTTATTCGGAATATCATTTTTGATGAACACGTTTTTATTTATATATGTGTTCTTCGAAGTATCAAAATTTGAAAATGCTTTGGCTAGAATTCGATCGCCTGAATTTTTACAGTGGGATTATTTTTAGGAGTTAAATAAAATATATTATAATAAAATTTTATTTTATTTTTCACAAATAAAAAATCTATAAAAGGGAATACATATATATTTTTTAGTCGAGTCATCTCTTTTTTTATTAATGTGTTTAGACTTTATAAATTTTTTTTAAAAAATATGAAGACTCCATTTGGGTCTTCTCCTTTATAAAAAATGGGTGGAGTTTGTTTTTTGAAAAGGAAAAACATTACAAAAAAATAAAAAGGGGGGAATTAAGAAGATCTATAGGTCTTCTTCCACGTCGAGGCCACATCCAACCCTAGCGGCCCCCCATATCCCTCGCAGCTGAGCATAGTAGTGCCTCAAACCGGGTCGCCTCCTCTCCAAGTCACCCTGGCCTTCCTCCCTAGGTCACAACTGCCCTCACGCCACCACAGAGTTGAAAAACCCTAACCTCGATCCTCACCAGAACTGATCACCTCCTCTAAATGTTGTGTTGGCTCACACCCTCCTAGGGGAACCCCCCATCATTGTCTCGATTGGACCAGTGTGTCGCATCGCCTCCCATGTGGCTTGCTGGAGCACCAGCCTGCTGCCCTCGTGGCTCACCGAATGTAGTGTGCCACCAGATCGACATGCCTCATCACCACCCTTATGGCTTGCTGGAACAGAATTCCTCTTCCCTCACACCTCGCCAGAGGAGTCTTCCGCTATACATGTCCGGTCACGCCTCTCTGAAGGATGTTTCCATTGTGAGGGTATTGTTGGACCAAGCAGATACGTCTTGGTCTCACCGCACTCTCACCGCGGTCTCTCTGCGGTCTCTCCGCGGTCACTCCGCAGTCACGATGTGGTCACGCCACGGTCATGAAGCAGTCATGCCTCTATCACACCACCCTCTCACTGAGCTCTCCCCACTGTCACAATATGGTAATGATGTGTTCGCACCACGGTCATGCTGCAATTCTGCCTTACTCCAGTCAAACACCCTTGAGATAGTTCGCAGTCCTTCCAGACTCCTTCCCCAGCTAGAGGTAAACCCTATAATTTGTTTTAATTAATTTAGTTTTGAAAAATAAATTAATTAGAATTAATTTGGGGTTTAAGTTTAAGTATAATCTAAAACATTAATTTAATTAAAATTAAAATTTAATTAATGGTTTAATTTAATTTTAGAGTTAAAATAAAATTGTTGGTTTAATTTAATTTTTGTTATTAAAATTAAATTAAATAATTAGAACATATAAAATAAATTAATTGAATTTATTTAAATTCATTTAATTTATAAAAGCGCCCTTATACTATTTATATTTATTGTAGTTTAATTTTAATTACACTTTATATATACCAACTACTCTTGAGAAAACTATTGAACCAAGCATGTTTAGTTTTATTTATTTAATTATTTATTCAATGTATGTGATGGTTTTAATAATTAATTAGATAAATGATGGTCTGGAAATCATCTTTTAATTCAAATATGTATAAGGGTCTGCACGTCCAATGCACTATTTGTATTTTCTACCCCTAGACCCCCTCACCTGTATGCGAGTATATTTTTAATTATACGGTGAAGATTCAAGATGCGGACCCCTCCAAGTCAAGACGGTAATCCAGACGGGAGATGAACGCATTTCCATGAAGCTAGTTATGACATGAGTCAGGTGTTGACTAAGGTATGGATGCCCCTATGTCAAGATTTAACTGTTATGGATCAATCACAATAGAATGCTCAAGACCAATCAAATTGCATGATTTAACTTTATGCATTGTGTATTATTTTATGTGAGTGCGTGATTATTTCTTGATCACATAGAATAGTAAACAAGATAAAAATGCATAAATATGTGATGAATGTATTTCTATTGCACGTTCAGTTTTGAGCACACCAATCTAGTTAGAACATATAAATATAAAAGGATTATCTTCGTTAATAAATATCAAAATCCCTCAATGATATATTAAGTCTTAAATGCATTACATTACTCACATTTAAATAAAACTGGGTGCCTAGGGTGTTTTTCAGCCATAGTTGAGAGTGTCTCTTACTACTAGGGTGTTTTCATGAGATAACTGGTTCTACATAACTAAAGTGAGTAGTCAAGAATTAGTCATAGATAACTTTCTATCATTTTAGAGGAAAGATATTGAGGGAATTAGGTTCAGATTCGAAAAGCGAGTTCTTTACTCAACAACACAAGGAACCATGATTCAAGTGGTTGGCCATCCTAGATCCTACCTTGAAACCCTCTGATTAGTGGCATAGCCATAGCTTGTAGACTATGAGGGACGTTTTAAGGATCCTTTCCACTATATTACTCAAGAAATTGAGTATTCCGAATCTAATAGTGAGGGATATTATGGTTTTATAAAATAGTGGGAGACATTAAAATGATATAATAATTTATTAATCATAAATGTCAGAAGTCAATCAAGACAAAGTACTAACTACTAATGTTTATCTAATTTATATTTAAAATAGAAATCACCAAAACCATAAATAATTTATCACTAAGATCAATTCTAGATGAAGAAAAAAAATCCTAACTAGATAAAACTTCCAGGAGTGGTACAGGAACTTGCGCATAGTACTATTCCATGAAATGAAGCTATATGTGATGGAATCCTGAGTTCCTACTCACCCTACTCATATGGAAATTAAGGCATAAAAGGATAAATGGAAAAAGCATGTAAACAATGTACTTTATGTTCAATTAATCATGTTTTAATCCATGTCCATCCAATTGTAGAAAATTCATGAAGATGAGGATGCCTACATGATGATTTCACATCGCCAAGAATTATATTAGGAGAGGGCCAGGTATGAAAGGTATGAGATCTCAAGTTCCCTATATAATTGCAGGCCAGCAGAAGGGAACCAATCTGGTCCTCATGTACTCAAGATGATTATATATATTGAGAGGCTTAAAGCCCTTGGGATCAAATTAAACCAAGAACTAGTAGTGGATCTCATTCTTGTCTCTTTACCTATAAGCTTCTCGACTTTCATTGTCAACTATAACATGAATGATTTGAAAAAGTCTCTGTTAGACCTTTTGAGTTTAGTTTTCCAAGCTGAAAAGGATTCGAAAATTACCAATTCATTTTTTCTTATGGTGAACAAAAGAAACAAGGGAAAGGCAAAGTGTTCTAAGGCCTAGTCAATTTCAAAGACACCAATGCATTATCCTGCAAAGAAGCCAAAGATTCAGAGGACGTGTAATGAGTAGGAAGTTGTTTGCTTTGGATGTGGCAAGAAAGGCCACTGGAAGAAGAATTGTAGAGATATGAAGAAGAAGAAAACTAACGATTCTAATTTATCTATTTTTGTCATTGAATGCAGTCTATCTTTATCTACAAGTTGGGTATTGGATACAGCATGTGGATCACACATTTGTATTCATATATAAGAACCAATTAGGTTCAAGAAGATTGAAAAAGGTGAAGTGGATCTCCAAGCCACAAATGGTGAATGTCTAACAGCCTTGGAATTTGGAGACTATCACTTAACCATGCAAAGTAATTTGGTTATAGTTTTAAAATTTTGTTATTATATACATTTTGTAACCAGGAACATTATCTCTATGATGAGTTTAGACACTATGGGATTCTAATTCATGTTTGGATGTATATGTTGTCTCTTTTATAAGGATAACATCTGTTATGGTATAAAACATCTTAACAATGGTTTATACATGCAGGAACTCAAGAACCCCGTAATGGAAATCAATGAAAAAACCAGCCAACATGACTCATATATCACCCCCTAGGGAACTTCAGGCATGGTCATGTAAATGAGAAGTGATTACAAAGATTTCATCAATAAGGGTATTTAGACTTAGTACAGTTATAACCCTTGTATATATGTAAAGCTTGTTTACAAGGCAAAATGACCAAAGCACCTTTCATATGAAAGGGAGAAATAACCAATGCAGTACTGGAAGTAATTCATACTAATGTATGTAGTCCATTTCCAATAGAGGTAAGGGGTGGTTTTTTATACATCATTTATTTTATGGATGAATATAGTAGGTATGTCTATATCTACTTAATGTAGTATAAGTTTGATTCCATTCAAATATTTAAGGAGTACCAAAATGAAGTAGAAAATCAACACAGTTTGACAATAAAAGCACTCTGGTCAGACTGAGGTGGAGAATATCCTAACCAAGCTTTCATTGATCACTTAATGGATTGTGGTATAGTATCCAAACTCACTCCTCCTTATAAAAACAATGGAATGGTGTTAGTGAAAGGAGGAATAAGATTTTTCTTGACATAGTCAGATCAATGATGAGTCATGAAAATCATTCATTATCCTTTTGGGGATATGCCTTGCAGATAGCAATATATAACCTTAACTAAGTACCAAATAAAGCTGTATATGGGATTCCTTATGAGTTATGGTATGGAAAGATACCCAGTATTACACACATATGTGTATGGGGTGAGAGGTATTTGATAAGACTTTACCAAGTCCAAAATTTTCATCCAGAAGCACATACTGCATCTTTATAGGTTATTCTATGGAGACCAAAGGATATTACCTATATAACCCTTTAGATAGAAAATTTGTTGTTGAAAGACATGCCATATTTAAATAAAGGGATCACATTTCTTTTGGAAATAATGGGAGGAAGATTGAATTTGATGAATTTAATGCTCCAGATGCACAAGAGTTGGTAGAGGAACAATCTCTATAAGAGAAAGTTGAAGAAAGAGTTGTTCCTAAGACAAAAATACTGTGTAGGTCTACACGAGAGGTTAGAGAACCGGAGCGTTATGGTTTTTTTATCACTGAGTCAGGTGACACATTAGTCCTTTGGTATGATGAACCTCTATCCTAGAAGGAAGAAGTATAAGGAAAATAAGCTGCTAAATGGAAAGAAGCTATGAATTCTGGGATGGAGCCCACAAACCAAAATCAATTTTGGATTTTGGTAGACCCTCCAGCCGATGAAAATTCTATTGGATTCAAATGGGTATTCAAAAAGAATCTGGACATGGATAGGGAGGTAAATACATTTAAAAAAAGGCAGGTTTAAAAGGGATTCATGCAACATCAAGGCATCGACTATGATGAAACATTTTCACTATCAGAAATTCTTAAATTCATAATAATATTGCTGGAAATACCAGCCTTTCAGGATTAAAAAATTTGGAAAATAGATGCCAAAAATACTTTTCTCAATGGTAAGTTGGATGAATATGTCTATATAAATCACCACTAAAGGGTTCGTCAAGTTAAAGAATGCCAATAAGGTATGCAATATGCAGAGATCCATTTATGGGTTGAAGCAGGCATCACGGTCATAAAATGTTTGTTTTGATGAGGCCATAAGAGAATTTGATTTTTTTTCAAAAACGAAAGTGAGCCTTGTGTCTATAAGTATTTTGAAGGGAATGCCATCGTTTTCCTAGTGTTATATGTTGATGACATATTAGTTATGGGAAATGAGGTGCAAGTCTTATAGTTAGTTAAGACATGGTTAAATGAAAGGATCTCCAAGAAATACATAGGTGAAGCATCTTACATTATAGTGATCAATATCTATCAAGGTAGATCTCAAAGGCTTCTTGGGATAAGTCAAAGTTCATATATTGACAAGGTACTCAAAAGGTACAATATGGAATAGTCCAAGAGAGGATTGTTTCCTGTGTCACATGGTATAAATCTCTCCAAGAAAATGTGTCCACAAACATGGGAGGAGATTGATAGAATGAGTATAATCTATTATGCCATAGAAGTGGGTTCTATCATGTATTCCATGATATGTACTAGGTTTAATTTCGCCTTTTCTTTAAGCATGGTGGGTAGATATCAAGGTAATCTTGGAGAGTTGCATTGGGAAACTTTTAAAACTAACCTAAATTACTTGAGGCATAAAAAGGATGTGTATCTTTTTTATAGAAGAGATGAGGAACTAGTAGTGATAGGATACACTGATTCAAGTTTCTAGATAGATCATGATGATCTGAAATTGCATCCAAGATACATTTTTTGCCTAAATGGTGGTGTAGTGAGCTGGAGAAGCTCCAAACAAGTTGTGGTTACTGATTAAATAGTAGAGTATGAATATATTACAGCTTCTTGTATAGAAAAGTATGAATTCTGGATATGTAGATTTATCTTAGACATTGGTGTTGTGCCTAGAAGTAGAGACCATGTTCCAGTATATTGTGATAATATTGCTACAGTGGTGCTTGCCAAGGATCCCAGGTATCACCAGAGGACAAAGAATATTCTTCGAAAGTTTCATATCTTGAGGGGTTTTACTCAAAGAGGTGAAGTCACGGTTATTAGAGTAGCCATAGAGGACAATATGGAAAACCCCCTGACAAAATCCATTTCTCAGCAGAAGAATGATTCTCATGTGAGAGCTAGTGGATTGGGGCTTGTTAGTAGTTGGATTTAGTGAAAGTGGGAGTATTGAAAGTGGGTTACCTAGACCCAACTTTTGTTGTACTTTTATTTCCACTACATGTATATAGTTGTTTATATATACATGTGTTTTCTTTCCATAATAGTGTAGATACTTCTACATCCACTTTGTTTATAGAAATATCCTTATATTACATGTCATATCAAAGGGTTATAGAAGATACCTAGCTATAATGACAGCCTTAAGATTCCATGATAGTAATCTTAATGTAATGTACTATTGTCTAGTTACGTCATTCTAAAAGGACCCAGATGATGTGCGACTATCATGTGATGGGGAATCATAAGCATTGAGACATTTTCTCATAAAGTTTTCACTTTATGATCTCTAGTAGTTGAGATCATGAGGAATTACCTACAAAATGGGAACACCACATGTTTTAGTTGTCATTAGTCATTCCTATCTATGGATAGGTGTAATGGTATCCAAAATTGAGATCATTATCAATGTATGTTATTTAATTGTGTACTTTGATGCAAGGAAAAAACTATGGAAATGAAGTCGTAGTGAGGTAGTTTGTGTTGGGTACATCATTGGTGGCATGAAATTGATTGAATGATCAAGATAGGATTTGTCTCTTACATGTTGAGGAAAAGATATCATGGGCCTGGTTGATTAGGATTGTTGCACCTTCATTAAATCCATGGTCATAGTAGTGGAAGATAACTCTATCCAGAAAGATCAAAAAATAAAATAAATCATGATAAAGAATGATGACACTAGTGTCCATTCTGGTTTATTGAGATATCAATGACGAAGAGATTATATTACACAGACCATGTTCGTAGGAAAGTAGTTGTTACTTTTACTTTTCCTTATCTTTATAGGGACCTCGATGGGTTTCTAGACCCCGCTCTTGGTCGATTAATATTATTCACTACTATTTAGATAAGGTCCTAGAGGGTCACACACTATAGCGCCTTGAAAATCTTCCCTATTCTGGGAATAGGAATATAGAACTTAGTGGGCCCCACCATGGGGTCCAAGTATTATCCAAGTTCAATGTATCTCTATGTAATAATAAATTCTTTAGTTATTCAAGTTTAGAATAATTATTTGAATTTATTTATGACATCTATTTACAAGTGATTAAGTAAATACAAGGATAAAATATTATATGAACGGATTTAAATATCCCGGATTCGTTTAATATTTTCAGGAGACGCGAGTCGAGTTAAAGACTCAAGTTTATCATGAAATATATATATATATATATATATATATATATATATTGCAGTTAGTGATAAAGTAATAAATATTATTTATGGAAAAATTTAATTTTTCATAAATAAATATTTATAATACTTATACTATGGATATCTATTACACGGAGGTCAGGAACCCATAATGGGTATTTTAGATATTCCCCATATAAGTAAGATAGAGGATATTCCTATTATACTATTCATGTGTTGGAATTGAGAGCCTCTCTTTCCTCCTGAATTTTATAGATAGACTAACTCAAGCAAGCAAGATCTTCAAGATCGTTCTTCTTGGATCAAAGACTATTGCTTGTGGTGATAACTACTGCATCGTAGTGGTCATTGGTGTACCGCGCTAGCACACTAATTCTGAAGAATGACATGCAAGGAGATTTATGTTGTGTGTGTGGATGATCTAGAGGGCTTCGACATTGGAGTCTTTGAGCAACGGTCACCAACATCCTGTGATGGACTTTCACACATCATATCCGAACAAGGTACATGTTCGATTTTATTTTTTTCTCTATCAAATCCATGGGTGGTCCTTATACTGTAAAAGGATAAGATCAATGGAGTTGACATTACTACATCACTCTGGTGATGTAAAATTTTAATTTCCCAACCCATCATCTTCTTCTTTCCAACCTGGTACCTAACACAAACTCTTTTCCCTCCCTCTTTTATTCTAGAAATGAAATCATCATCCGTGATGGGTCAATTTATCGACACTAGGGATGATGCATTTTATTTTTCCTTTAAATCATTCAAGGATATTATTAAAAGTAGTATAATGATTGGTACATGCTTTAAAATCTATTTTATAACCCTTTTTATATTCTAGAACTAAAATATTAACATTACACTATATGATAAAACAAATCATGTTCATTGGGATCGAAAACCACCAAAATTATCCCAAAAAATTATCATTAACTATTAATCTAATGATTCATCCTCATTCCATATAAAAAATTATATATACTTTCAATTTTATCTGTGTAAGATCATGGAAAACATATAATTTCAATTCTGGAAAATTACCCCCACTTTACACGATCTTCCAAACATGTATATAAGTAAACCGATCATGACGAACAAGAAAACAAACACTCCAGAATGATGAAATTAAACCACTTAACTCATTGTAAAGAACATAAATGAACTTAAAAAATCTTTAATGAATCATATTCATGTATGTAAGGTTCTTTATTTTTTTATTAATTAATTTAATTTGATTGTTCTGGATATTAAAGAGAAGAAACTATATGGACACAAGGTTAGGGGATTCTCAAACCCAACTCTTTTCCTTGGGGTTTTCCCACTTTCACTCCATTTTTAAAATGGATGATCCATTGATGTTCCTCAAATATAATTTATTTATCCTTCCATTTTCCTTTTTGGATAAAAATCCTTCCAATCTAATTTTATGACAAAAAAAATATTTTTTCAAAAGCACTCTTCCTTATAAAAAATTATTTTTTACGTCTCTTGATTTTGTTTATTATTCACCCAAAATGGATGATTCTTATACCTATAATGTTATTCCATTTTTATTTTGGTAACCCCAATTTTTATCCATTAATTTATGCATTATTAAACCCATTTTCTTTTCATGGGTTATTTTATGTCCAAGATTGATATATGTTCTATGTGGCATTCATGATAATGTAAATGTTATGATATATCAGGTGCATCCAGAATTATATAACACATGTAAATGTTATTATGTAAAGGTTGTGCCCAGAATTATATAGAACTCCAATGAATTGGGTAATCTGATAAATCTCATGCAATAAATTGAAATATGTGTGAATATGATGCTATATTTGCTCACAACTATGTGTGGTAGTTGACCAATTAGACTTGATGTTTCATTTTTATGAATTTCCACATTCCATGCTTTTATCAAATGTTTACTCACATTATTATGATGATGATCCTTTTTTTGTTTTATTATGATGATGATTATACTCACTCATGTTTCATGTATCTTATTCATCCTCTTACTAGGATTTTATATCACCCCTTATTTTGATGTATATCCTCATGTGAATACTTATACTAAGGAGAAAACAATGACAAAAAAGAATCTAGAGAAAAAGGAATTAAATAAATGTTTTGGTTTTATTATGTAAATGTTATGTATGATCCTAATTTTCCCACGAAACTGAACCTATGTATCTTGTTTTTGTAATGATTTTATGTTTTTTGAATTTAAAATGATGTAATAAGTTTTATAAGAAAAGTAGTGTCTATATATTCTAGGTGGATGTGTTACGTCTCTCTAAGTAAGTGATATTTCTGATTCTTCATTTCCATTGGTCACAAAAATGTTGTTTCACTAAATTTTCAAATCTTTTTATCCTGATGTGGTGTTATTCTTGATCCTTTCTAGATCTGTTGTGTGATCTTCTTTCCGGGGCCGGTCCTTTTTTGTGTTAGTATAGTGGGTGTGATTCCTTAGGGGTATGTGTGAACTAACCTCTCTAATAACCTTGGTTATTATGTAATACAATTCTAAGATGTTTGAATCATAATTAGGACCTATTTTATTGTTATAAATTCATTTCAATGGTTTTGGGTTCGTTTTTAGGTGTGTGTGATCCAAATTTAAATAATGTGGTTCTGTCTCTATCCTATGTTGGATGATCCTTAATTGCATTATTTTTTTTAAATAAATTAATTTATAAATAAAATGGTATGATTGATTAATTTATTTTTTTGTGGGAATGAGTTTTTTAGAAAATATGTATTTCCCGTGTTTTGGTAAAAGAAAAGGGGAATTTTAAATCATTGGGAAATGAGTTTTAAAAATGGTTTTCAAGTAGGATTTTGATAAAATGGTTGGGAAAATTTTACACATGGGAATACTTGGGTACTTAGGTGGAAGGTGTATTAATAGGCCTCATCTAGTGATTCCATCATGGTGTTCAGTTAGTGGGGTCCCTCTTCTCCAATGGCCTATTATTCTAGTGACATTTTGATACTATTGGGAGATCCTTCTTTTAGGGTGTTCCTCTTCTCTCCAGATTCGATGCATATGTCTAGAGACTTTAGGTGTGAAATTGTCTATATTTAGGTGTGAGTTATCTAGATAGTATGACCTATAGATATTCTTGGAATGATGTTACCTATGATTTTTAGTTATACATATTTTATTTTATTACCTTATTTGATATTTTGGATATTCTTTGAAACTATTTTACCTAGATGGGAATGTTTTACCATGATTTTGATATAAAAATTAGTAAACTGGTTATCATGACTTGTTTTATTTAAATTTGATCATGTTCTTATTTTTATATAGATAATTATTATAGAGCACTTGGGTGGGATCCTAATAATCCTATTATATCACACTTTATACACCCCTTTGGTGGTGCATATATCATGATATGTCTTTCGTTATAGGGAAATACAAGGTGTTGCAGTGAGGCGGTGATTTTCAGTCAGATGATTTGGATAACTGATGGTGAGATAGTGGGATGTTGTGTTCTAATCATGTGGAGTGGTTTTTTCCCATTTTTGGTTTCATCCTTTATTGTAGTACTCCTACCATGGAGTTTTTAAGCTTATTTTGGGTTATATCACTTATGTTGTTTCATTTTAGTTATAGAATATATTTCTTGTTTTTTTCTCTTTGGAATTTCTTCCTCCTATATATATATAGACTATGTGGTCTTCTTTAATTTGTGGAAAAAACATCACTCTAGTAGTTTTTGAAATGCAGGTTCTAGTCACATGTACATGGGGATTGAGAATTTCCTTCAAGTATGTGAGGGGTTGTGTCAGGTACCAGTGTGTGTGGGTATCTTGTTCTATTCATTATAGTTTAGTATCAAAGGGAATTTTGTGCTTAGTTTTGGGAAGTTAGTAGACTGGTGATAGGATTTCTAATACAAGAGGGGTGGGTTGTGGTTATATCTTGGCCAAATATTTCTATAATGAAACTCAAGTTACCATGGTATGTTGGGTTGTATATCTCATATTTTCAATTCTTGATCTTAATCTCAGTTTTTTCTTATGGTACTCTGGCTTGAAAAGAGATTTTTTCCAATCATTTGGGTGATTATTATATTTGTATTTTATAATTATAAGCCTCTTATAAATCATACAAGGGTTTTATAGGTGGGTGTTGTGGGTGATCCTCCATGGAATCTACCTTTGGATTAGAATCTTATAGCAATTTTTGTGAAAGTTGTTCGTACTATGGAAAAAAATGCACCACAAATATAGAATTCAGGTGTTGGGGTACATCCAAGAGATATGAGTGTAAGGGATGGATCATGATTGTCATTACGAGACAATAATATATCCTTTATAGGTATGAATGAACCTTAAGAAATGTAGTATTGTCTTGAAATTATTGATTATATCTTCAAATTTATAGATACATCTGTGAATATCAAGTTGAAGTTAGCAGTATTCAAACTCAAGGGTCCCAGCAAGCAATGGTAGGATTCCATGTATAGGTGTGTAAACAAGTGGGTTTGGACTAGAAGGGTTTTAAGACTCTCTTCATCCATAATTTCTATGCATAGTCTCTAAATATGGATAAGTCTTTACAGTTACTCTCCCTGTAGCAGAGAGAGAATTTGGTGTCAGCATGCACCAATCAGTTCACGAAGCTGGTTTGTTTAACTTTGAAGGTAGAAAAGAATGATCAATTGAAGACTTATATTTAACTATATGTTTTGTGATTTGATATCATATATAAATTATTTTTACGGAATATATATACTTGGGTAGATTTTATAAATAGGGATATGATGACATAGATGGATATAGTAGGCATGTTTGGTTATTCTATCCAGTCCCTTTTACCCAGTGGAATCTTCAGTGGTCCAGAGGGAAGGAAGAGGAAGTTTCATGAGCATCAAAAGGGTGTTGGAGGCAGTTCTCAGCAATGTTAATGCACCACACCATTAGTTATAGCTATTTTTGTTCCCTTGACATGATATCAATGTAAAAAAATTCAAACACACCCATCATTCTTTCCCTGTTCCTATAAAGATGTTTAATAGTTTTGGACATTGTGCTATCTACAGTGATTTTGTAAATCCATGTATATGCCTCATTATGGTTATGTATCATCAAATAAAAAATAATATGGTGTATTTAGATTCCTCAATGACTACATGGATCAATTCATAGGCCTCATGAGTGAAGCACCTTCACATAGTAGATGAGCTTCTGACAGTGGTTGAAGTGGGCCTAGCGATAATGAGAGGTACTATCTTGATTTCATCTTCTATAGTAGCTAATTTATTTCATATCATTTCCTCTAAATCATTTATTTATACCCACTTTTTATATGCATAAACTTATAAAGGAGATTATTTACTTTGTTATGGAGTTAGTGACACCTCTTAGGAAGAGGAAATATTAGAGGTTCGGGTGTCCTTATTAGCAGTTGACTGCTGATAAAAATTAATTCTAGGATTTCCTCATTCTCGATCTGGATTAATTTAACAACATCATCAGGATTAATTTTATTATTTATCACCATGAAGATACTGATTGTTTTCATTAGTGTGTCTTGTTTTTCGCTTACGATCAGGGATCTTGGGTATTTTAGGGAGAGTGAGATCTGAGGTGTGGTCATGTAGAACCTTACTGCCCAGATATTAGAAGTTTTTTTCTTATATTATAGATGATCTAGATGAACATGAAACTATGTTTTATCTTCCCATGTATGTTTTGGACTTTCTGTAGGTTTCCCAATATGAATTATCTGGTATTACTCCAGCGAGGGAGGTAGATTTCATGATTGATCAATTTTCAGGTGTGTAGATAGTTTTCATTCCCTCATATCGTATAGCACCAGTGGAGCTGAAAGAGCTCAAGATTTAGTTGGATGATCTAATATATAAATTTCCGGTTTTCCATAGTTTTTCACCTTGGGTAACCGCTGTTCTCTTTTCTATGAAGGCATATGGTTCAATCTTATTATGTATAGAATATCATAATTTGAATCGTGTGGTGGTTAATAATAAGTATCATTTTCCCTATTTGGGTGATATGATTCACCAGTTGATGGGGAAAAGTGGTTTTGAAAGATGTATATTCATTCAGGTTATCATCATCTCAGAGTTCGGGAGTCTAATATTCCAAAGAAGGATTTTAGG
Organism: Viscum album; assembly: GCA_963277665.1. Taxonomy (NCBI): domain Eukaryota; kingdom Viridiplantae; phylum Streptophyta; class Magnoliopsida; order Santalales; family Viscaceae; genus Viscum; species Viscum album. Next base: position 167,949 of record CAUJRU010000930.1, read on the forward strand.
TGCAATTATGGCCATTATGAATATCTTATAATGCCATTTAGTCTAAATAATGATCCTACAGATTCCATGGATTTTATGCAATAGATATTCCATTAGTATCTTGAAAATTTTATGTATGTTTTCATGGTTGATAATTTGGTGTATTCAATATCTGAGTGCAATCACAAACACCATTTGATCTTGGTTATGGAAATCCTATGGAGTCACCATTTATATGAAAATCTTTTCAAAATCAGTTTCTAGATCTAAGAAGTGATTTTCTTGTGGCATGTTATTTACGATAATGTCTTTTCAGTTGATCTTAAGAAGGTAAAGGTAATTTTGTAATGATAGTATCCATGGAATCACTTGGAGATTTATAGCTTTATTCGTCTTCATGAATACTAATGACAATTCATCAAAGATTTACCAAAATTTGGCATCACCTTTGACTTATCTTAGTCTGAAAAGGGGTGAAATTCATATGATATGCAATGTGATAGACTTATTTCAATGATTTTAAACTACTTCTAACATCAGAACCTATTCAGATCATACCTGATATCAGTAAAGGGTGTGTGGTGTACTGTAATTCTTCTGGTGTTAGTCTAGGTTGTGTTCTTATACAGGATGATCATGTTGTGGATTATGTATCTCATCATATTCATCCACATGAAATGAAATACCCTAATCGCAATTTAGTTTTTTTCCTGGTTATGCATGTGCATAATAATTTGTGGCACTATCTTTTTTGGAAAATATTCACAGTCTTTTCTAATCAAAAGATTTTAAGCAATATCTTTTCTTATAATGAATTGAATATTAGAATGATACGGTGGTTGGAATACAATTAAACATTTTACACAAACATTTCATAAACCCCGAGGAAGGGTAATGTAGTTGTAGACACTCTCAGTAGGAAAGTACCATCACAGGTTGTTATGGAGTCCAAGGATCAAAGGTACCTTATGGGACTCTTAACTCAGTTGCATTAGGAAACTCAAGAGGATATTTTAGGCATGGTTTTGACCAGTGTTCGTTTTCATCAACTCTCCTTACGTCTTTTCTATAGGTTGAATAGTAGGATGATGCATCCAAAGAAAATTTAGAAACAATTTATGGTGAGGAGACCATTTATAATTGGTCTCTCCCTTCAGATGTTATTCTTAATTTTGGGGATCAGATTGTCATCACAACATCTTTTAGAATATCAGTTTTTTTAATTTCATAGTTCTTCATGGTTCATTAATTTGGGAACTATGATGATGTATCATGTCCTGAGAATTTTACTTCAATGGTCAAGTATGAAGTGGAAACTTTCAGATTATGTGTCACACTATTACAAATACTAACAGATAAATTCATAGCATCTAAAACATTCTAGTATTCTCCTAACTCTTCTGATGCCAGTTTTGAAATTGTATGAGGTTTCCATAAACTTTTTTGTTGGATTTCCATGGACTTCACAAGGGAATAATTCTATTTGGTTGGTGATTGATTAGTTGATGGAGTAATCTTATTTCATTCTGATTAGGGAAACCAATAAAGTGGAATACCTGGGTATGTTGTATGTACAGGAGATTTTGAGGTTATTTGAGGTTATCTCAGACACTATTTTGGAAAATGATCCAAGGCTTACCTCATGGTTATAGAAGATCCTCTAGGATGTTATGGGGACTCAGGTCATCTTGAGTACAGCTTACTAACCACAGATATATGGTCAGACAATGCATGTTATTTAGATCATGTAGGGTATACTTCATGCATGTGTCTCAGAATTTTTGGATTATGGGACAGCCATTTGGGATAGATTGAGTTTTATTATAACCAAATTTGATATTTTTTAATCAAAATTTCACTCATGAAGGTTTTTTGTCATTGCTTATGTATGTCCTTTCTTTGTTCAATAGAGGTGAGACATGCATATTTGGTATGACTGAGCCTCTTTCAAGAGATGTTCATGAGGATTAGGGATATACATTAGTTCCTAATTACATCTCAGATTTGGTATAAATTTTATGTGGCTCTTTAAATTCATAATTTATAGTTTTTTTGTGATCATTTTTTCTGGAAGTTTTTTCCTCGATTGGGTCACCATCAGCTTAAAAAATAGTGGAAGTTGCCTTTGAAACATGTTGGACCATTTGAGGTCACTGATAATCTTTGGAAGGTTTCTTTTCCATTGAAATTATTTGTTTATTTTATTGGTATATATGATTTTATCCTTATATATATATATTAAATATCATCCATGTCCCTCTCATGTCCTGAGTTGGGAAGAGATTGAGTTAGAGCTTGAAGTTATTGTTGTGGAGCAGAGAGTGGAGATTGTAGACTCTCAATTGAAATTCATTCTTAAAAAGTCAATACTATTAGTCATGTTTTTATAGTGACATAGTTTATATTATAATGAGAATTTTGATCATGAAATGTCAGTGATAGATTAGTGGATTCACTTATTTCTAGATGTATATTCTTTCACATGACTTCTTTAGGATACAAAGTCTTAGGGTGGGGAGTTTGAAACATCTCATAACCTTAATTCAGGTATTTCTCATCTCTATTTTTTCCCTTTTTATTTGGGTTTGTTTTAGATATTTCAATGACATAGATCATTTTTTCGATTCTAGGTATAAATGTTTCAAATTTATTTTAGGGTTCTCTTTTGGTCTCTAAAAAATTGGAGGTGGTTTTCGTTTTTCTACAGAGTCTAGAATGCACACTGCCTAATGGAAACATTCACATCATGAACTTGTTACAATATTTCAATATATTATTAGTCAGATGTTGTGAACTAAATCAGATCATGAAAATTTTACAATCCATGAAACTTGTTCATGTCAGAAAAATATTGATCGCTCTTATTTTAATCTGTGGTGAGTTATTTTTTAGTTTATCTTGTTAATCATGAAATTCATGCTATGAAAGTGGTTTACATCATGAATGGTTTGGGCCTAGCATTTTTAACCATGTTTCATGCATTATTTTCTTTCATTTAAACATGCAGGTTTCTCCCTTGAATCCTAGGATCTCTCCTGGGAGATTTTTTGGATCTACACTACTTTTGGATCCTTTTTTATGATTGATCTTCATGGTGGATGCACTGTATCTATCCGAGAAAGTGATATTTCTATTTATTCATTATTGTTGGTTGGAGAAGTTTTGTTTCACTATATTCTCATGTATGTTTATATTTTGGTGATTTTTCTTATTAATCCTTTCTAGATCTACTATGTGATCTTCTTCTAAGGGTCGATCCTTTATTAGTTATGGTATGGAAAGTGTGATTCCTCTGAGGTATGTGTGACCTAACCTCTCTATTGACCTTGGTTGTTATAGAATAAAATTATATGGTGTGGTAATCCTAGGTAGGACCTTTTTTTATTATTTTGAATTCCTTCTTGTGGTTTTGGGTCTAGTTGTGAGTGTGTGTGACCCAAGTTTGAGTTAGCTGGTTCCCTCTCTATTCTATGTTGGATGATCCATGATTTGTATAGTTTTTTAATAAATTTATTTATAAATAAGATGTATTTATTGATTTATTATTATTTTTTGTAATTTATTTTGATAAAATATAGTTTTCCCCATATTTTGGTAAAAGAAAAGGGTCATTTTAAATCATTTTCTAAATGGGTTTGTGAAATGGTTTTAGCCAGGGTTTTGATGAAGTGGATTGAAAAATGTAGCACATGGTAATCCTTGGGTACTTAAGTGGAAGGTATAAATAGGTTTCATCCATTGATATCATTGGGGGGGGGTTCACTCATGGGGTGTTCCACTACTCCCTTAGAATGTTTTTATGGAATATTTGAAACTATTGGGAAGTTCACTTTCTAGATTTTTTCTATGCTCTCTAAATTCAATGATTATGTCTAGAGACTTGATGTGCATGATTGTTTATGTCTGGGTATGAGTTTTCTAGCTAGTCTAGTCTATAGTGATCATAGGCATGATATTACTTATATATTAAGCTATACTTCTTATATTTTATTACCTTCTCTGAGATATGGGAAATTATTTGAAATAATTTTACCAAGATTATTTAAAACTATGAGAAAGGGAATGTTTTTACATGTTTTTGATATAAAATTTTTTTAACAAAAAATCTTTCCTTTTTTCATTAATGTTGATCTTGTTCATATTATTGTATAGATAGTTGTTATGGAACACCTGGTTGGGATCCAACTGAGCTTGTTATCTCACGCCCTATGCACCCATTTGGTGATTCATAGACCTTGTTATGTATTTTAATGCAAGGAAACACAAGGAACAACAGTGAGGTGGTGATGTTTTTGTAATTTGAGTTGGGTTGTTGGGGGGTGAGTTAGTGGGACATTATCCACTTATCAAATGAAGTATATGTTTTTGAGTTTGGGTTTTTTCCTTTGTCGTTAGACTCAAATCTTGGATTTTGTTTTTCCACTTTTGAGTTATATCACTTTTTCTGTTTCCTTTTAGTTATGGAATATATTTCATGTTTTTTTATCATTAATTGTTTCTTCTTGAAATATTATTTCATGCGGGTTTGAGTATAAGGATCACCCTTATTATGAGAAAAAATGGTTTAATTTGAACTGGGAATTCTATCCTTTTATCTTGTGATGGAGATAGTATTGTTATATGATTCCTTTCCCTCTTCAACAATATTATTTTGTCCGAAAGATGTGTTTGGACTGATACAGTGGCTAGATTATCTTAGGGGATCAATGTCTTTATAAAATCATTCAATTTGGGCTTACCACTTTTTAATCTTAAGGAAAACTCCAAATGGATCCCACATCCATAGCTAGGTACAAACCTGCTTTCCAAAGGTAGGTGTTCCTTTAGGGTTTCAAACCCAATGATGCTGAGGATCTCACATTTGTCGAGAGGATGGGAGGTCGGGCTCATCACACCCATTTGGGGGGAATTTTTTCTAATCTGGGACTCATTTATAGATTTAAGATGTGTTTGAGAATGTCTTTTGAATATTAATACGGGAACGGTTACCCTAACTAGATGATCATAGGATAAGTCCTCTTATATGAAGAAAAGTGAAATATTATTAGTGAATCTATTTGTATGTATCGAAGGTTATTCATCCATTTCCCATTGGTGGGTATCTTCTTATATATATAATCCATATAACCATGAATTTTGGATCTTGTTATCATCCAAGGAGATGGTAAAAATTTTGAGGATGGGATTGAGCCATTATGAGGCATCCTACATATCCATTTTTATGATAGTAATCAAAAACTCACATAATTCGTTAAACCTAAGTAATTTAACATCATAAAAAGGGCATATATAGGGGAAATTGGGAACCATATATTTAGCCTTAGACCTCGTGGAGGAATCCTATGTATCCTGGGTATAACAACAATATATATTCTCATAGTTCAATCACATGCATAGGGTTTTTCCAAGGTAGATACACTTATATTGGGGCAGTTACAACATGACACTAATCAGGGCTTACACACCAAGGTTTCCCTAACTGCTGGGGTTCATGATTCAAATGATGTGATCATTTTGAATCCCTAATCCCACTATATCTATACTTATTTTAAGAAAAAAGGTATAGTAAGTAATCAATCTCACTACATATTAATATTGAAATTTTGTGTGGATAAATCCTGTTAGATGAATAACATAATTCTTGTGGATTAGGAAGCTGTTCTACATTACCTAGTTATGGAGGGAATCAGATTCATCATTGTTTGGTTGACTTCTCAATCCACTGATGGATGAGGAAGGATTATCACCCCATGATAGAGATTAGGTCTTGATGGTTGGAATGTCGAAGACATGGAAGGTCATACACTAAGGTGAATGACTATTTGATATTGGGACTTTAGGAAGGAATCCTGCATATCCTGGTTATATCATGAATCAAATTCATTATAGTTTAGTTGATCATGGCTTAAACTCTGGGTATTCCCTTATATGTGGGAGATATCATAATTTTCCACTGGTTTGGGGAATATACCCTAGGGTTTCCCTATCTTGGTAGATACTTATGATTCAAATCATATATTCATTGCAACTCCCTAAGCCCACATGATTTATGCTCGGTGTGAGAAACAAGGGATAGAAATTAATCAGTCTCACTATTTATAAATTTTCGACTTATGTGATGGGATATCCTTATTTAATATAGATCTTAGATCTTAAGAAGGTGTCATATGTATGTTAGTTATAGCAGGAATTTGATTCATCGTAGTTCATTTGATTAAGGCTTATACACAGAGGATTAATAGGTATGCCCACTGGACTAGGCTACCTTTTCCTAAGATGTCTTCTTGACATGAACTGGTTGTCTACCTGATATCTCTTGTTGTCCTCCTGAAAAGTCTAGTTGTCTTCCTGACATATCCTACTGAGAATCATACGATCCATGTTGACATATCCGGAGGATGTCACAAGACCAAGAAGATGATGTCTAGGGAAATCACATGATCAAAGATGAAATGTCTTGGGGAAATCATGATACCTAGATGAGTTGTCCTAGAGGCCATCACATGACCTCAGATGAATTTTACAAAGGATTCCACAAGATTTTGGTTGGATTTTCTATATGACATCGCATGATATGCATTGAAATGTCCTAGTGTCATTGTGAGATATTAGTTGCCAACCCAAAGGGATTCATGAGACTTGGGTGGATTTTCTATAGGGCATCGTGCAACCTAGAGCACATGCTTAGAGGGTTACACAAGATCAGGTTGGTTGGCCTATAGGGCTCCCCAAGACCAATTTTTCCTATACTGGTGTCACCACAAAATTTGGGAAATATTTCTATATTTAACCACATGATCTATATGGAGATCTTTGAGTACTTCACGCAACTTGGGTGACATGCCTAGAAGGCATCATCTGACTTACATAATGTTTTTAGAAGAAATATAATGATCCTAATGGTATGTTAAGGATATGTCTCATGACTTGAGTGACATGACTCGGTGATATCACATGAGTTGGTCAAGTCATGTGAAGAACATACAGATCGATGGATTTTTCTTCGTTTAATTAATATGTATTTAGTATTTTATTAGTTATTATTTCATATTTTCATTATATTTTTTCATTATTAGCTTTATTTTGGTCTCTCTTGATCCATAAGATATGTGGGATGTTCTTCGAATAAACTCCCAGGTCCTTCGTGTGATCTCAACTGATCATGTGAATGGAACATGCATGCTTCACGATTGCTTAGGTTGTTCCCTAGATTTTACCTAGTGGAAAACCATTATGAACGTGATAGTGTCTACTCCAAATATTCCATTCCAATACTTTGGTGCACTGGTTTGAGGATCCATAGATTTTATGATTTAATTTTTTTTCATACTTGGATGGGATATTTATAGTCATTTCCACCCAAATTATATACCACTTTGTGTGGAACGTATTGCATAGATCTTGGCTAGATTTGGTGTAGGGATTTGGTGTCACATGTTTTGTGAGATCCCACTGCAAGTGTCAGATGATTTTCAGCAACTATGAGAACATCCCATCAATGTCACATTTATTGTATTTTTTCTAATTAAATGGGAATTTCCTAATCATGTGGAAATGATAAATAACTTCCACAATGTCAGTTCAACAATGTCTAGGGACTTTTGAGATATCAGGATGCCTATTGAAAGGCCTTCATGGGATTTGAGATGACTTCTCCGGGATATTCCATGAGATAAATGCGGCTTTGTAGGGGGTCTTCATGAGATCAAGTTGTCTTTTCAAGGGGGTTCATGTGATCAAGGACAATTATATGGGTCGTATGACCATATTTGCATATGATCTGTACATATTACCCCCACAATAAGATCTCATAATTTCCTTATTTATTTATTTTATATGGGTTTGGGATATCGTGAGTTTGTATGATTGTTTAAAAAAACCACTCTCCCCGTTGGTGATGTGTCACATGACCAAAAAAGGGTCATATGGTGATACATGATCATTATCTTGGAAAAACCCTTGTGTATGTATTTGGAATTAGAGGGGGAGTGTGAGACCTCCTAGACATGTTCAGGGACTTTTGTGTGATGGGGTGACATGATAGTGGGATCTTTCATGACCAATCAGATAGGTCACCATGGATTATATGGTGTCTTGTGAACCATATGGGTGTATAACAAAAGGTCCCTATCATTTTCATATTTTATCCTTATTTTACAAGGATTTTTTGGTGTATTTTCACATTTCTAGTGATTGAAAAGTAACATGATCTAGAGGAACTCATCTAGAAATCATTGCATAATCAAAGGTTGTATTTTTCTTCCTTCATAAGAACATGGAGACTTTGTCAATGGGGATTCAAGAGATTTTCCAATAGGTTATTCAATGTACATGAAGTGTTTTGTTGAACTTCTTATCATCATTAAATCATGTATCCTTTAGAGAGTTATATTATCTATGTATTCTAGCCACCTTCCCTTCCTTTTCTTTGTGTGAAAAACAGTAAACATATACAGGTATTTCATCCTTTGTGGATTTTTTTATTCTCATTTGGTGGGAGTCAACCCCCCCCCCCCCCCTCAATAGTGATGTCTTTGGGGACAATGGCTCGCTTATGAGGAAAGTAAATTCTCTCCTAAGGCTTTCGTGCAACCGCAAATTGGTGTCTTGGAAAACTCATGGTCTTCTAGGTGATGTTTTTAATTATATGGAATTAACTATAAATATGGTGATAAGAGAGCGGTTTATTCACTAACTACTCAACTCTTAAAGAACTTGTTCCCTACCTATGTCACGTGTCCATTTCGAAAGACATTCCTTCAAGAACTGATCACAATATTCATTCCTGAGACCTTTTTGCAATCACTACTTCATAAAACCTTATTTGACTAATCCTTGTTTGAACTAACCATGAATTCATTTTTTATAGTTGTTTGAACCTTGGCTATATGACCGCATGGTTTCCTTTGAATGTCTCTTAAGATATACCAGCTTCGATAGCATGAAATCCCAACTTTTATGTGAATTATATGACCATGTCAAGGTCACACTCTCATGAGTCTAAAGGTGGGTTTTTTTCATTGCATCATATATTGTGTGTTTATAAAATCCATGATATCTTCATGATCCATCTGATTCATGATTCATATTTGTGATCATGAATCCCTTTGATGATTCATTTGATGTGCATGAGGCTGCCAAATTTTATGTCTTTCCTTTGACAAAATTTTATTTTTATCTACTTGAAATATTCCACTTAATTTTGTTAATATGGATTCTAGCAATAATTACAGTTCCTACAAGACTTCAATGAAAGAGGATAAAGAAGTGATGGCTGATCAGGATTCTATTATAGCAATTGTAGATACTACTTACCATTATGGTGATGGGTCATTTCAGCTGAGTTTGGTAGTGCTGATGGGAGTGAAACATGGGGAATATTCACTTTCATATTTTATTCCCCTTTATGGGTTTTGTCTTACCAATGAATCTATCGTTCCTTAACTAAATTCACCATTCATAAAAAACTCTTGGGTTCAGAAAACCCATAACACCTTTCAGTAAAATATCTCTTAAGTGGGTTATTTTTTCACAGAGGGAGAGAATAAAGACGATCATATATTGACGTACATGCTCATATAATTTTATAAGAAAAAAAAACATTATTTTAATTTATGTACCGCTCGATAATACGGAAGTCTACCTCTAGTCATAAGTTTGGTTGGGTTCCCAACTAGGACTTTTGATCAGGGGGAAACTATAGAATCGATTGGGGTTGGCCTTTTTGGGCACAATACATTAGTTTTCTACAAATTTGAAGTAAATTGGGATGTATGAGGCTGTTTGGATCTCATATAAATTTTCCTATTCAACAAGGATATGATGAAAGAAATTTTTATTCATTGCATTCCAGACATGAACACTTTTCACCTCATGCATAGTGAGGTGGGCGTCAGCCTTTGGGGTGTTGAATAGATATGTGGTGCACCCATGTTGGGTGGGAAGAATGATAAGTTATTTCCTACATCATATACATGGGATGATGAAAATTGGACTCCTCCCCTCACTTGAGAACTGATTAGGTTTGCTGAAAAGGCCCCCCTAAATGAGCTGCTTCCCAGGGTGGAAATCATGTTCATGATATGGGTGGGATAATTCATCAATAAAGAAAGTTTTGATCCAAAATATATGAATCTGAAGACCTTTCCTACAAAGGACTATTTTAGTGTGGTGGTCTCTTATTGGAATACAGTCAAAGGAGGGTATTTATAGAATGGGGATGGGAAATTATCCCCAATGTTGATCGTTCAATTCAACTGACCAATTTATTTTCCATGTACTTAGGTGGGTAATTACTTCCAATGAATAAAAACTGTGGAGTTAGAGTTTCCATTTTTATGATGGTGTCCTCTATAGAATGGGGTCATATCGGTATCTCCATCCCTATGTTGGCCAAACATTTTCACCTTCTACAACAAATTTATAAGGGAAAAGTTCCTTATAGCATCTCAATCCCCTTTAATGTTTTATGGGGTTGGATGGGAGCTCATTTAGGAGGATATGAATATCTAAACATCAATAGAATCCCCAAAGTTTTCTTCAAACCATACAATAGTTTTTCAGTGTTGTAAGACCGGTTATACTAAAGGATTGGGAGGTTAGGACTTTTATGAGTTTTTATGACCATTTCTCATTAAGACCCTTTGGGTTAATGCTAATGCATAATATAGTTGATGATGGTGAATCTAGTCTTGATGCTCATGCCAATGTAATGTTACTTCATGATGGAATCCTTTCCACTTATATGTATGAGGACCTATTCTATGAATGGTAAACACCCTACTAGTTTAGTTGTCAGTTCCATATGTGTCTAGTCGAGATTTCCTCACCCTGTTTATGTCTAATTTGAGGACTATCTAGTAGTGGCTCAGCAATTTTGGTTGATGTTCACCAGGGAGGAGACTCGGGCCAAGATAAACCTTCTCCCTTATGATAAAAAAATAGTTTATCTAAAAATTATGATAATTTTTGTATTATCTTATATCCAAATGGGAAAATATATAAATTGTTAAGTGATGCTTACCAATTACCACTGGTTTCCAAGGAAAATCTATGTCAGGGAAAACAACTAGTTTTGAGAGGACCAATAGCGTTGGAAGCATACCTTAAGAAAGTAATCCATTTACCAATATCTTCATTTCCAATAAAACTTCCAAACGATGTGGACGGAATGAGAGAAATTATAGATTGTGAAGCTAAAACAATGTTATTATTTCCTGTCATAGATAGATAGTGGAAAACATATGGAATTATGAACTTAGAGGCTGATCTTAGGGTTATACTACGCCAAAATTAGTTACCTTTAGAGAGTTTTACTCATGTCACCACCCTTATGGGTATCAATTACAATTATTTTCCTGAAGATTTCATGGGCTTCTTCTGAGACCTCGACATAATGTTGGAAATAATAATGGGTCAGGTTTTCTATTCACCTCTGTTTCACCAAATGGTGGTTTGAGGAATGTTTAAAATTCTCATGGATAAATGTGGTTATCTTATTGTATAGGCAGTGGTAAGGCTGGAATTTCTACTATGTTTAAAGGGTTTTGGTTCCATTGGAACTTTATGGACAACCTTTGTGATTTTTTAATATAGTGGGTGGCTACAAAATATCGGTAAGTCCTGCCATCCCCTTTATATTCTCCCTATGGAATGGTTGTTGGGGATGAATTAGGAAGTAACTAGAAGACCAATGATGATGTATCATTGGGTCAACTAGTCTATATGAGTGTGGGGATTTTGATTTCTAGAGATAAAACTTTGGCATCAGCTTCCTCTAGAGATCCTGACTTAGAAGGGAAAGGAAAAAGGAATCACTATATATTTTCAGAGTCCACTTCTCTAGAATACCCAAGTAAGTATGGAAAATCACTCTTTTCTTTTTTGGATTATTCTGGTGCCACATCCTGATTTTTCAAAACATTATAGGTCCCCACTGAGCCCACTTAGAGGATCATGTTTCCTCACTTTAGGATGTATTGGGAGTGTTCAGTTACTTTAGTAGACCCTTAATTGTTGGGCATGTCCTATCAAGGATAAAATATGACTCAGGTGCCAACTCAGTCACCCTTATTTCCTATTGTAGATAAATAAGTGGTTGTGCCATTTCATCTATCATATATGAATATGATTTTGGAAGATACTAATATAGGTAGCTATTATACAACTAGTTTTTCCTTGATGGAGTCGATTTTTGGAGAATTTGAATACATATTCAAAAACCGAGCACTTTTTAAAAGTTTTCTCATATATTTTGACATTATCTTTTGTTCCTTTAGCTATTAGTGGTAGAAATTGGAGGACATATTTGGGTAAAGAACCAAAATTTCAACAAATACAGTCATTGAAAAAATGTTTCGCCTCTTCCCCTGATGATGGGGTTTGGAAAAAAAATGTTTCCAGAGATGCAAACAAGAAAGGTATTTTTCAAAAATCTGTTATATACATTGATAACTTTGTGATATCATATCATTTATCCATTGGTTAATAAACCCCTATGACCCTTGTTGCAATATCCTCACCCTAGATCTTGGAGGTTCCATCCCCAGCTCTCCTAGGGGTTCTTTGGACTGGGTCGACTAATATAGATGCCATATACATTATTATTCAATTGAAGACCATGAGAATGATTATTTCTCTTAGTGATCCTGTCCTAGAATATATTCCCATTCCCAATATGGTCTTAGATCAAGGCTTTGGGTGTGCTTCATTTTATGAGTCAATGCGATGACAAATATGGAGGTACATCTGGACCCTATTTTTGGGGAACCTTATGGAAGTGATGAAGGACTGGTTGGGTCATCTTATATTTATGTTTATGACCCATGTCTATGATATTTTTGATTATACCACCCTTCATTCCTAGGTGAAGGATGTGGTCTCTTCGAGAGAGCAGAAGAGGGACTTTGAGTTTAGGGGGGTAGCTATTAAGGCTTCCTCTTTAGTGAAGAAAAGATAAGATAAATCCTTAAATGAAGCTTCCCAAAATACAATAGAGGACGTTACTTACCGGGATGTGGTCAGTGCTGAGAAAAATAAAATTGGACATCTCTAGTCCTTGATTAGTCACCTTTAAGAAGAAATATCCCATTATTATCATGCTCTTTAGATATTAGTGAAAACTATTATGGAGCAACATGGGATACTTGATATGGTGGATAAGGTCATGATTAATTTCATCACTCAAGTAAGAGAGTTTAAATATATTAAAGAGGTAAATACTGAATCATTTGATCAATTACCCCAATATCTGTAATCCTTGGATTAGAGGCTTGCAGCACTCAAGGACTCATTTGAGCATGTACTGTGATGGAATTGTAATTTTTAAACTTTTCTTCAGTTCATATATTCATGGGAAAGACTCCAATATGTGGAGATTCCTTCACCTGTATTCTATCAATGAATGGGCCACCAGAATATTACATACTGTTTTCTAGTCTTCTTTCATTCATTATGTGCATGAAATTTTGTTGATCTGATTTTGTATGAATTTCTGTAGATACCCATCCTTTGAATAATATCATGTAAACCAGAATTATTAGAGATATATGTTTCAATTATAAAAAAATTCTTCTTGAGAAGTGGTCATGAATTCCCACCAACATGATATTATTCATTGATATAATTTTTTCAGCTATATTAATATCACTTAATCCACATAAAGATTATTTTTGTAGAGTATATGTCTTGGAGGGTAAGTGCTATATCTTTTTTAAAACATGATAGTCTTGGAGAGGGTAGCGCTATTTTTTATAAGTCCATTTGGTGGACATCAAAAGATTTATATATGTTTCATTATTTCAAACTGAATCACCATTTTGTTGTAGTTTAAGGTCTTTTAGATTGAGCCTTCTATCACTATATTTTAAGGTCTTTTAGATTTGACCTTCCATTGTTGTAGTTTAGGTTATTTTAGCTCATACCTTCTATTGTGGTAGTTTAGTTTATTTTAGCATGGACCTTCCATTGTTTTAGTTTAGGGTTTTTTAGTTCAAACCTTCTATCTCTTTATTTTAGGGTATTTTTTTAGACCTTCAATTTCTATATTTTCTATTCTTTTAGCTCATACCTTCTATTACTATTTGTTTAGGGTCTTTTCTCTCATACTTTCTTTTGTTGTTATTTAGGGTATTTTAGGCTTAAACTTCTAATGCTGTAGGTTAGGGTATTTTAGCTTGGACCTTGAATTACTATATGTGGAATGTGAGGAAACTTCTAGGGATAACCGAAGAAACCCTAATAATCTGAGTTCCATAATGGTGTTTTCAGGGCTCATGAGTATTGTAATTCCTTTACTACAAGGAGGAGATACTACTAATTGGTGTTTCCAAGCCTCTATTCATTGATAACATGATTAAAAAAAGGTATAACTACTCTTATCCAAGTTACATGAATGATTTATGGGGGGAATATTGGTTTAGGTGAAATACTAGTGGTTCTAGGTCCACTTGGATAGTTGGAATGAGGATGATTTAATTCATAACACAAATTTTTTAATCCATGTGTACGGGATGGGGTAGATGGTCCGGGAATGACCCATAACAACCTGAGGTACTGGGTTCTTCCATGGTGTTACTAGGGATCACAAGGATTGGGGTTCCTTTCCTGCAATGAGGGGAGTCCTCTAGTAGGTAGGTTAAAGACCATATGCATCGATATCATGGTTAAACAAAGATTTACCTTCCCATTCCCAAATACCATGAATGATTTTTTAACCCTCCATCATTCTAAATATGAAGTTGGGTATGGGGGGAAAGCTATCCAGGAAGGGTTTTAGTAACCTAGGGGAGTTCATATCTTAATTGGGAAGATCAATACCTATTCCATATAGTTTTAAATAAAGTGGTTTGGACCATTAGAAGGTTTGGGAATGGATTTTCTCATTTCTAATTTGAGAAAGGGTAAAAAACATGGTGAAATAACATTGAAGTTGTTAAATCCACATGAATAGTATGGTTATTTGAATTCTAAATTAGGGTTAAAAGTGCTTGGGTCATGAGGACGGTATGGAAAAATCATATCGAGAATGGCCCATGACACACTCTGGTGATGAGTTATGTCGTGGTGATGTCAGGGCTCACAAGGAACAAAAATCCCTTTTTATAGAGCGACCCATTTGGTTGTAGACTATAGGCGTATATGTAGTAGCATTAAGTATACATGCACAGTCAAAAAAAGGTTCCCATGATACGTGGTATCCTTTTCTAAGGTCCATGGAATATTTAGAGTGATCTAAATCACTAAAATCATGAAGTGTGATTTAGGGAAAACATAATATCCAAGAAGGTTTCAATCACACTATAAGTTTTATCGCCTTCTAGCGAACATGTTCTAGTGGTAAGGTGATATAAAAATCATTACTCTAACTTTTTCCTTGAACACAGGTCTAATGATCATATAATAGCTTTTACTAGGGCTACAATGTAGGACCTATGAGATTTATGCCTTATTTATTTACACCTTATTTTTTCCTAAACTCTGGAGATGAAGAGATTAGTGAGAAAAAACATAACTTTTTCTCAGGCCACCTTGATAGGATTTGTGTCTCATTGACAAGTAGTTTAAGGACTTGTAATTTTTACCATCAAAGGATATTTTTTAAGGTTGTACAACTTTGAACTAAGTATAGGTAGTTTAATTTTGTGTTGCACTTAGACCAAATTATGAGGGGATTTTTACAAAGGATCCTAATTAGGGTGCCCATGGTCAAGAGCACTCCAACATAATTTTGAGAGGAATATGATAATGTTATAAACCATTGTTCGAGGTTCTCAGGTCATGTGAAATGATATGGGAAAATCTTACCCAGGATGGCCCAAAACACCCTTTGGAGCTGAGTTCTACCATGGTGATGTCGGGGTCACAAGGATTAGAAATACCTCCTTACAGAGCCAATACATCACTGTTTTTAAGGTATTATCTCTTATGAATCAATATTAAGGTCAAGAAAAGAGATATCTTTTTCTTTACAAGGTTTATGAAAGGTTTGGGGAAACATTAGGTGCTCAAGAAATAAAGTGTGATTTATGAATTGATGTGCTTAAAATATAATAGAGGCAACTCATACTCTGGTTGACCAGGGTAAGTATATTGTGGTCCTTTTATAAGCGATGAAAATGGGTGATGGTCAGTACATTTTAACATCATGTAGCAGGGATGTATTTGTTATGTAGTTGTAATGTCATGTGACTAAGACATTTTCCTTGCAGTTTATTGTCATACAGTAAGGATGTATTTGTTTCCTTATAGTTTTATGTCATGAGTTATGGATGTTTGAACTGATGTGAAAATTTTTACAAGATATATATTACATGAACAAAAAATCCATACATAGATATGACTCATATGTGGGAAAAAATGGAGCTTGTATGACTTAGATCATGTATAGTTGGGGGTGCAACTTCTCATTGGTTGTTGTAGCTAGACCTATTATTGGAGATTTGGACATCAATACATATCATGCGATTGACCTAAATCAAGACTCATGTAGTTCTTTGAACAAGTAACTCTCTACAAAGGTATGAACCATACGTAGAGGGGGGAATTTTTCCCATTGATTGTTATATCTGGACCTAGGATTGGTTATCTGAGAATCACTACATATCCGGTGATGGTAGGAATAAATCCACATGTAGTTCTTGAGTAACCGTGTAGTTTAACATCAAACAATAAGGAAGTAGGATCCCAGATTTGAAATGGGAGTATTAAGGATAGTTCCATTGATGAAATTATGTCCATCACTATGTATCCTATGGTAAAATGAATCAATCCACACATCATTCTTAAAAAATATCTCCCTTACACAAGTCTGACATATACGCATGGGAGAGGGATGTTTTATGTTTATTTGTTGTGACTAGACCTAGGTTTGGATATTTGGGAATCCCTATGTATGATGTGATGATAGGAATCCAATCACACATAGTTCTTTAATGTAGGTGTGGTGAGAGACTAGCATCAACAATAGTGGTCCTCTTAAGAAAGGTCCCTGGTAATTTTAAGTTTTATGTCATTAAAGGTACATAAACTATGCATTTTAACATCATTTGGTGAGGACTCATTCTATGCCTTTTAAGGTCTTTCATTCAAGACCATTATAAACTCGTCATGTGTTGATATTCCTTTTTCATGCAGGGAAGCCCTTACCAAAACTCCTATGCTCACAAGAGATATGATTGGAGTGATAAAGAATTACTGGAAAGGGTTATTATCACTATGAAAAGGTGGTTAATAAGTAAGAAATAGAAATTTTTTATCATGAAGTGGTTGGACCAATATATAGGATTGATTCATATTTTTGTATCTCATTAGAATGAGAATCAAGTTATACATTGTTTTAGAAACCTATATAGTTTACTATTGTGCTGAAAGGACATCAGTCATGAGTTTAATGTCTTTTAGTAAGAATGTAGGTGAATCAATGTGAAAGAGGAGGAATTTTGTTGTTGGGCCCAAGAATAGAAATATGGGTTTCTCTATGAATCATGTGTTAACAATAATCAAGCCACATGTAGTTCTTGAAAGATGAGATTCCTTATCTGGATATGACTCTCACACAGGGATGGGGGCATTCATCCTTATTTTCTAAAAATATAGCTCATGTGTGGTGAATATTTTTTGAGACAGTTCATCCTATGCATTTTAGAATCTTGTGGTGAGAATATATTCCATTAACTTTATCATCATGCGGTAAGGCAATGTTCTATACAGTTTAATGTCATGTGGTTTGTATGTGGGTCATTGTGTAATTTAACATCTTTCTTCTAGGACGAGGGTTACCCAATGTTAATGTAGATGAATCATTGGGGGTATCCATGCATTTTAACATCTTGTGGTGAGTATATACTCTATTCAGTTTAATTTCGTGTGGCCATGATGATAATTAATGTGAAATTTCGTTTCCTTCTAACTGCATGAGATACATTGTGTAGTTTAATGTATTATTACCAAGACATATTTTCATATTTTAATATCATGCAATAAGGATGATGAGCACTATGCAGTTTAGAGTCTTATAGCATTAAATTTTCCCATATAGTTTAACATCAAGTGGTCAGGATGTTATATGCTTTGTGGAAGCTATGTAATGTTTTTATTAATAAATATTATATTTTCGGGGGGGGGGGTGTGACACATTCCCCATCAATTATGCTCAAGGAGTAGGCTCTATTTTGATAGTCCATATGTATGATAGAAGGAACATCCCATTTAGGTCCAATATTTGGTGGCTTCTTCCCTAGTATCATTGGGGTTCTGAGAGACAGCACCAATTTTCCTAAGAAAATGAACAAAGGTGTACCTTTTTATTTAAGGCCCCTGAGAATCCAATTCTGATAGAATTCAAGGGTTTTCAATGTACACAACCTATTCTCATTGATTTTCTCCAGCTCATCTAGCTACTTTTAAGCTTTATCATCTTTTGGGAGTTTTCTATAAATGGTTATTCGAAGCGAGGGAAACTAGACTTATATGGGAAATACTTATTCGGTACTGTACACCAATAAATATGGTGTTTCATGAGTAACAGTATGCATGGTGGTATGGTATGCCCATAAAGTATGTAGGACCTTGTCTGACTAGGTCTTCTTTTCTTTATTCATCATTTTCTAGAGTATATTTGACTAGGCCTTATTTTAGGCCTCTATTTTTTCATTTTCTACTTCATTATATCGTGATGAGTGATTGGAGTCAATGTGGTATTCCTGTTACAATTTCTTCAACTCCATAGAGAATAAGTTTGTATCATTGTCCTTCAATATCGTGAGAGGGACCCCAAACCTATTGATGATATGGGATATTACAAAGTTGATGATATTCTTCATCCTGACTTCCTTGAGGGGTTTTACCTCATCCCATTTGGAGGAGAAGTTGGTTGTGGTAAGGATGTACATGAACTACTGAGTTGTGGGTAGGGGAAATGGCCCACAAAATCCATTCCTATAAGTAAAATGGCATGGAATATTTAACTGTATATAGAAATTATAGGGATTAATGAATGATTTTTGCATGGATCTGGAATGAATGATATTTCCTAGTGAATTCCATGTAGTCATGTATCATGGTTTTCCATCTATAACCCATCCTCTTAATTTAGTGGTAGATCCTGATCCCAAATTTATGATCACTGCATGAGCTCGAATGGACTTCTTCCATGATTGTAGGAATCTTTCATTATGTTTTGAATCTGGGGGGATTCCATCAAATCCTCGCTTGTAAATGATTCTTTCCTCATTTAGACTATACTCTAGGGTAAAGTTCACTACACGCTGTCAGATATATTCCTTACTATCTTGGTCTATCAAGAGGATACCATTTTGAAGATATCCAGTTATGGACTCTATCTATCTAGGGGTGGATAATGGTGTATCATGATCTGGGGAACTTTCGACTCAATTGTTTTCTTCCATATCATATATGATGATTAATGAGACCATTCTTTGGTGTGTCATATAGAATATTTCTTCTTCCTGATCAGGGTAAGCTAGGACTATGGATGCATTAGCTAATGCATTGGTGCAAGCATTTTGTGATTAGGGAACATGATGGAAAATGGGATCAATAGGGAATTATTTCATTAGTCTCCTAATGTATTCAGTGATAAGTGAAAATTATTCCATTTTGATGGAATATTCTCCATTGATCTACCTAATTACTTGCTTTGAATCCTTTTTGATATTCAGAAGAGATATCTGAAGATTTAGGTAGAGTTACAATAAAGAGATACAGGATTGGTATTCTTCCCCATTATTTGTGCTGCCTTAAAATAGTGAGAAAGAGTAGGGAAAAATTTCCTTGTCTAGAAAAACAAATACAATACCTATGACAACCCAATTGAGCATTGGATTTTCCATCATTTTGCTGATAGGACTTTGAGAGGAGCCATCAAAATACATCTCCCATTACAAATAGTGTCATGGGTGTAGAAAAAAAATCCTCAAATAAGAGTTCAATTTCCACTAGTGTGCTTTCTAGGGTGGGATGTTCTGTGAGAAATCAGCCAGGTGCTTCCCTTTCATCGTCATTTGTGACATGAACTGGATGTCTTATTGTTGAAAAATGACGGTCCATCAATCCATATTCCCATTCAACATGGGATGGCCAAGGATATACCTAATAGGATAAATATGAGAGACCAAATGGAATTCATGCTACTTTAAGTAATACCTTAGGTTCTTCACTTCATAGACGAGTGTGAGGAAGTTCTTTGTGACATCTGAGTATCAGGTCTCTTCAGATGAGGTAGTAGATATTTTTATCACTCCCTAGACCATTTTTTTGGGTGAGGAGGGTGAAAAGTGATCATTCCATCGTGGTCACGTATAAGATGAGTGGTTTTTCCTCAATCAGCGGAATCAGGATCTTTTGGTGCAACAAATACTGCTTGAGACTTTGGAAGGATTCATGGTAGTCCCCACCCCATTAATAAGCGATTTCCAACTTCATTAGCCTGGTGAAAGGGGTAAATTTTTTGGACAATTTGGTTAAGAAATTAGGAATGTAGGGGAGGTTCCCTTAGATTCCCCTCAATTATTTGAGATTTCTAGGGGTGAAATTTCTAAAATAGCATTAGTCTTCTTTGGGTATACCTCGATCCCACAATGGTGTACCACAAAGCTAAGTAAATTCACTAATGTTACTCCAAAAGTTCATTTCATTGGATTCATCTTCAGACTGTGTTTTCACTGTTTTTATATGAGTATTTTAAGATCCATGAAGTGATTGCCTCACTTTCAAGTTTTAACAACTAGTTCATCAATATAACATTCATTTATTCTTCCCATGAGGGGATTAAATATGTGATGCATGGCACGTTGATAAGTAGTTATTGTTTTCTTTAATACAAAGGGTATAACCTGGTATAAAAAACCACTTGGAATGATATGAAGTTAGTGGCTTCTTAATATTATGTGGATATATTTATCTGATTGTATCTTGAATACCCATCCATTCAGGAAAGGTCGTGGAAGAAATTAGTTTCATTGATCAAGAGTTCTATGATCAGTAATGGGATGTATTCCCTCAGCGGATGTCAATTAAGGTCTCTAGAAATAACGCAGACCCTAATCTTCCCATTCTTTTTCTTGACGGGTATGATATTGGAAATCCATATCGGGTATTTTACTTTTTGGAAAAAGTTTTGTTTGATCAAATTATAAACTTCCACCTCTACATTTGGAGAATGAGATGGATTCATCCTCCTAGATTCCTTCTTGAAGCCTTGATGGTCATTATTTAAGCCGAGATTATGCATAGACAAATGTGGATTAAAACTCAGAATTTCTGCATAACTCCAAGGGAACAAAAATCAGTGATGGTTTACAAATGCGATATACATCTCCTTCTCCTTGAGTGGCTTGGAAGCACTAATCAATGTAGGTCACAAGTCTTCATCCATTCCCAATTTTACCTATTTAGGTTAATCAATGGTGTTGTAAATTCCTTCCTCTAATGTGGGAGGAGAGTTCTTGTGGTCATCTTGTTATTCTTTAACCTCTATGTATATGGATGAATTTTTAGATGAAGTTAGGAATCTAGGGTAATCTCTATCACTGTCATGGTGACAAAGTCCATAAAGAAAGACATTATCATCCCCTACAATAATATTTTTTTCTAAGAGATACCAGATATGATTTACTTTTACATTTTCACTGGGGATAGAAGGGGCTTATACCTTTAGGACCTGGTGTAATTACTCAATTATATTTATAGGGATTTCGTAGTTGTTTTCAAGCATATTCCAAGGATTTATCAGGGCGATCCACAAGCAGTTGTGCGCTAAAACCTATATATCAATGTAATGAACCAGGTATTTCATGAATATATTTTTTTGATTTCTATTAATACTTATGAATAAGATATTAATTTTATGTTAAAGGGGATGATTTTTCTGACAGCGTACTCGACATGCAACAACAGGCTTCTCTAAAATCTTACATTTCACACAACATTGAGTTATACTGAAAAATAATACAGTTATAATATTATTATTTTAAATGGTTGTTAACGCCTAGCCATTAGAATGGTTGAAATGAATAGTATCAACTAAATTTGGAAATATGGTTTACACATATTTAAATGATTATTCATTGGTTACCAAAATTATTAAAAATGGAAACAAAAACCAAATAAATATAATGGATGTGTTTTTATGAAAACCTATTTAAAAGAGAAAAATTATGTTTTCATATCACTTATTATGTATTTTTATTTAATGAATAATTTATGATATATATTAAATGTAATGTTTTAAATTCATCTTATATGTTTTCTAGATATGACATAAGAATATTTTCATTTTTACAGATAAAATAATGGTTTTTTCTAAAAGTGCAGTTCTACTGCCTTTTGATGGAAAACCCTTTTCAAATCTAGTTTTTGACACAATTATATATATTATTTGAAAAATTAAACTTCTACTTTAGAATAACAACATCAAAATTTACTTTGGATGAAATTTTGGTATTTTTCTGCTAAAGTTCATTTTTTAATGAATAGTGAAAAATACTGCATTTTAATTCAAAATTTCCTTTTTATCTAATTTATTTATATAGTTATATTGTAATTTTAATTTTTTTTAAAGTGTAATTGGATTATATTTTTATCATTTAATTAAATTTTAGACATTTTAAGTAATTTCATTTTAAAATTGGACATAAACGCATGTCAATCTTTTGGTAGTTTTTACTTCTTAAGAACACATTTTTTAGTTTTGACAATGGGAATTAATTTTATATTAATTTTTGAAACTTCTGTGTTTTAAATGTGAAAAAATGGATTCCATATTTGTAATTAGGAGTTCCAAATTGTGTAAATATATAACTTTAATTTTTAGACATTATGAATAGTAACTTTAGTAAATATTTTATTAACCATGGTTAAAGGGTTAATCTAGAAAATATGGGTAAAACAATAATATTATAATAATATTAAATTACCCTAACACGTGTCTTAACCATATTGTATGATACATTTCCAACCATGGGAATCTTTTTGTTGATTTTGGGACCCCATTATGCCACTAGTAAGTGAAAATTACATTTTATAAAAAATAATTTAATGTTAGGGAAAATGTAATATAAACATATATATTTTAGTAAATCAATTTTTATATGGGGTTATATAAGTGATATTTTCAAATATAAATATTTATTGGAAATATAAATATATTTCTTAAAATATGGTATTTTATTTATAATTTTTATACATCAAATAACTAAATTTATTTATGTCACAATGATGATATAGTGATTTCTTCATTAGTAAAGGATTAAAATAAATGATATTATAAATGTTAAAATAAATGTAATTTCGTTATTTTAATATCATCCATGAATTTGATCGATGATATTTACATGTTATATTTGTATTAATGAATATTTTTTAATCAATAAATTTGTTATGGGTTTTTAAAAAGTCAATATATTAATAGTTTCAAAATTAACATAATTCATATTTTAAAATATAATTTTTTTTATTAAATATAATAAAATTTCAAAAAATATTAGATTCAGAAAAATAGTTATCAAAAGTCTAAAATTTTATTATTGACTATGTAATTGGATATTTTTCAGGTTTTGGTAACTATTTTAATTATCAAAGTGTAAAATGATTGATAAAAAGGTAAGAGTAACAAAGGGGTTAAATAAAAAAGATAAGGATTAAAAATATCCAAAACTTGTAAAATTATTCTTATATAATTTTATTTATAAAATTATTCTTATATAATTTTATTTATAAAATTATTCATCTTATCTTAAAATTTAATGAGATTTGGACCTTTTTAAATCGAAAATATTTTTATAATAAAATAATAATTTTAAACTTTCCTAAAGACCCTCTCCTCCACCTTATAAAAGGCCATCACCGCTACCCCATTACTCACACCTCTCAAGCCCCTTGGCTCATCCAAACTCTACTCCAATAAGATCCCAAAATCCCTATATTCCTCTTATAATCCTTCACCTAGGATTAAGGAAATTCAAGAGATCCCTTTGGACCAAATCAAAAGAAGTTATCCGATTTGAGGTAATGTCTTTTCCCTAGTTTCATTCCATTATTTTCCATTCTCCACTACCTATTGTTTTCTTATTCTTTTTTTACATAAAAAACCATTATACTCTGTAAACTAGGATTTTTTATAATAAGGATTCAAACTAAACTTACAAACACGTCTGTGAAATGGTTATAGAACATACTGTTTCTATGCATCGCAAACTACTGCCTCACAAAACGATGATTGTTCAATCTTCTCCTACCACCTCTTATGGTGGACATTATGATGGAACTGTAATTATATATGATATATATGATATTTATTTTATCTATATTCTTCTTTAATTCTCATTTATATAATACCTTTTTTATTATAATGTTGTATAAACATGATAATTTATTTGAGGAAGTGCGGACTACCACCCCCTCAAAGTGATATGAATCATTCATGCTATACATGGAATGTATGAAGGATGGAATTAATGAAATTATGTAACATATATAACATATATAGCATACTTCAATTACAGTATACATATTTATCATTTATTTTTATTTACTTTAAATATGAAAAATAAATGAATGTTGCATTCATGCATACGTACGGCTTACCGTCTCCATGAACGGTGCATTAGATTTCTTATATAAAAATGCTATGGAATATTCTAAATAAATATATAATTGATATTTATGATATATATGATATCTAAATCATGAATATAATTATGTATATAATTTCATTTTGACCACATGGAGAATTTATAATTATAGAAAGTTCATTTTTGACTCAAGTTCCGAACATCGACTAAATGTCTGATATGAACTCAAATAATTAACTAATTGTTTTAGGAAGGTAGTAAGTGATATAAAAGGAATAATATAGTTAAAAAAGGTTCTTAAGAAAGTACAAATTATCTTAAGTTTATTATTTAGGAAATTAAATAATGAATGAGTCGAGTCAGACCCGAGGTAAGGGAACTTCATAACCCAATTTCCATTATTTGGGTTGATCTTATACTTCTTGTTTTATATCGTGCTATGATTATGGGGGAAATGAATTTTTATATATTATCTTGTATTTATACTTTTATTATGTTTACTTAGAGTGAATACACAAAATTGATCTATTTTATTTACAAAACTATAATTGTAAGGGACTTCTTCTTAATCTTCTTTCCTTGAGTAATATTTTGATTTATACACGACTTTCTTTTATACGGTGTATAAAACCTTTTGACTTTTAATTTATTTCCAATGGAATATTTTATCTACCAAGGGTTTTAATAAACAATAAAAGTATTTTTTTTAATTTAAGCGGCGATAATAACCTCTCCTCTACCGTAATCATTATTTGGCTTCCTCAATAAGACTTATAGTTTTTAAAAGGAAAAAAAGAAACCCCTTATTCTGTTTTTGGGTGTTTAGGTATTGAAAATGGTTTTTTAAATGGATGGAGTATTTCAATATCGGGAAATTTTTCATTTTTATTGAAAATGATATTTTATTAGTGAAATGTTAATGATTTCAATATTTTATTTGTTATGATTATATAATGGTACTTGGACATTTGACAGGTGGTTACGTGATAAACCAAATGACAGCTGGTTCCATGATAAACCAGTTATGCGGGTTTACGTTATAACCTACAATGAATTAGTTATGGAATTAATCTGTATGGTTATTCCATTTTGAAGAATGGATTTTAGAATTCGACCATATGGTAATTCCATTTAAGTATGATTATGTCCCAAGTTTACCTTTTATATGTTATATGTTGTTTTCTATGGGCTTCATGGTAATCTTTTGGTTACAAAAAGGGTAATCAATGAGCTTATATTCAGTGAAATGTTTTTTTTACTTATTTAAGGTGAAAAGTATTACCTTATGATAATGTATTGATGGTTTACATGTTGTTTTGAAAACTAACAGTTTTCCTTCTTTATGTATATATTACTAAGATTTTTATGCTCATCCCATGTTTTTGAAATGTTTTTCACAGGACTTAAGGTGGAATAGGGTCAAGGATGGGATCAATAAAAATTCATTTTTCTTAAAACATGGAACTAAACATTTTTATTTTCTTTTAAGAGTTTTTATATTATGAAAAAATGGATAATGAGTAGAAGTATCTACATGTAATATTCATGATGTTTTTTTATAAGTTATGACCTAATTCTCTAAATCTATAAGCCTGAAAATATCCCCATTGTGAATTATTAACTTAATTCGAGATTATGTAATGTTTAAGTATGGGTCCTTCTATTGGTTTCAGAGATCAGTTTAGATAACTTTATAGGTTAGGGTGTTATTTAAGCATAAGTGACATTACCATAATGGCTAACATATTAGAAAGATTCATAGTTATTTTAGATAAAAAGAATGAGTTTAAGATAGAATGAATGAGTATATATTAGTGTTTACCCTCCTCCTAAGATAGCATATGATGATTTTACTGATATACTCACACTGACCGTTTTGGTGTTAGTAAATGGCTAGATCTAGCAGGCACCAAAGTAACAATGGATGTGAAGAAAACTGTGGTGGTTTTCTAAATGAGAAATCAAATGAAATGGGAGCTGTAACACCCTGAGATTTTATGAGAATTATTATTTTTAATTTCATTTATGTCTTGTGTTGTACGCTACACAAAAATTATCTTGTGCTATACGCAACACCGTATTAGCTTGCAGCATACGCAACACTATTCTTGGCTCATGTTACACACAATTTTAAGTTTGTGTTGTAGAAATTATTCAACGCAACATTAAGTGTAGATTTTGTTTAATGTATAAATGAAATATTTTTTGAATTATTTTATAGGCAACACTAAAGGGAGTTTTCACTACACGCATCCCTGACTTGGCTTGTGTTACACGCAATCACGACCTTCCTCGATAGCGTGTGTAGTACGCAATACCGGGTTTCACTAAACAATGATATATTGTTATAATATTATTATGTACAAGCCGTTATGAATAGTATTAACTACATTTTGAACATTATTATTCGTCTTACACATTTTCTAAAACATGGTATGTGAACTAAATAAATTTTTCTGGTAAAATAAGTATTTTTCAAAAAATGCGGTTTTGCCGCCTTTTGATGGAGTATCCAATTTAAATATAGTTTTTGACAGTTTTATAAGTTTAATTTGACAAAATAAAATTGTTTTTTGGAATAAGGATATAAAAATTTACTTTGGATAAATTTTTCATATTATTCTGATATCTTTTATATTTTAATGTTTAGTAAAAACACGCTATATTTTAATTAAAAACAACTTTTTTCATCGCAATAATTTATATGGTTAAATTATAATATTGGATGGTTTTAAAGTATAAATAGAATATGTTTTTACCATTTAATATAATTTATGTCATTACCATCAATTTTACATTGAATTCATAAGTAAAAACATTTCAATCTTTGGCAATGTTTTAACTTTTAAAACATGTTTTCTTAACAATGGGATTAATTTTAAATTAATTACTAAAACTTATGTGTTTTTAATTATGAGAAATGGATTCCATATTTTAATCAGTGGGTCCAAATTATGTTAATAGGTTACTTTTATTTTTTTGATTTTATGAATAGTAACTACGGTAATTTTTATTTACTACAGTTAAAGTTAAATCAGGTAATTAAGGGTAAAAATAAGATTATAAAATTACCCTAACACCTGCCAAAATTCTATTGGATGACTAAAAGTAGACCCATATCACTTAAGGGTTGGAATAGATTAATTTTATGGACTTTTTACCATGAAAGTAATTTAATTATTATTAAAACCAAAGAAAGTGACAACATCTCACTCTCTTAAATCTTATAAGTATAATAATTTTAATTTAGTGATAAACTTCATGAAACTTCGAACATGAATAGTATCCATAAAGATAATAAAATTTATACATCATTTGAATTTATATATAATTTTTATGGATTAAATAATTATCATTAAAGGTGGTACAATAGTGATGTTGAAATTATTTTATTGATTTAAATATCAAATAAATGGTTTTAAAAATATTAAAATAAATATTATATGAACTATTTAATGTGATCCTATAATTTTCTAGATAAATATGACATGTTATGAATCTATTAAAGCTTTATTTTGAATATATATTCTATGTAGAATTTATATAAATTCAAATAAATTAATAGTGTCAAAATAGACACTATTGTTATTTTATAAAAATAACATATTATAAAATTGTTTAAAAATCAAAAAAATATTTAAAAATTATAAATTTAAATTTATATGGTATATAATTTCATAAATTATCTAATTATGTATAATTAACAGCACATAATTTATTATTTATATCAATTTTAAATTTAGAATATTATTACCAAAAAAAAATTAAATAGATTAAATAAGGATGAATCAACTTGATAAGGTTTTAAATAAATTCACAACATGTCTAAATTTTATTGATTTATGATATTAAAACCCTATATCATCTCATCTTCTAATTGAGTCATTTTTTTAGGTTTTTAAGTGGGTTTGGAATTTATTATAAATTAATATTTCTTATAATTCCAAAGGTGCCCCTCTCCTCCCTTATAAAAGGGAACCTCCTCCCTCTCCTCCTCACACCACTTTGAGCCTCAATCTCGGCCAAACCCTGACAATTTCTCTTCTCCACTTCCCTAGAAACATATTAGAGGTCCTGGTCTTCTTCAAAGACCAAATATAGTGCCCTAAGAGGAGGTTAAGAAGAGGCTCGTCAAAGAAGAGGAAATATCCTTTACCGATTCTTTCCAATTTATTTCTTCTTCTACTTCTTCTTCTTTATTTGTTTCATCATAAATTAATGACATCAGTATCAATAATATACTGATATGTTATTATAAATATGAAAAAACCCTATTTCACCTTTTATCTATCCTACGGAAAACGAAATCACCGCGCAAGTGTATGTACGTAATACCGTCTCCATGCTGTGGTGTAATCTGTTTTCCACCACCACCTTACTTGGATGAGTATAATGGTGTAAAGAATAAATATATATGATTATGATAGAATAATAATGATTCTAAGATATTATATCATCCACTCCAATTCCATTCAATAAATATGGGAACGATATCATCGCTCGTGCGTACATACGGATTACCGTCTCCACGACGCGATGAGATTCATTTTCCATGTTAACAATTGAAGAATGATTATAAAGTATATATAATGAGTAATAATGAAACATATGACATGATAAAGCTACTAGATTTATTTTTATATATATATATCATCTACTTACTTCCATTCATGTTAATAAGGAAAGGAAAACAGCATTCATGCATATGTACGGTCTATCGTCTCTATAAACGGTGTATTTCATTTCATTTACCTATCTATTATATATATTTATATACTGAATATATATGATATATAAATAATTATTTACATTCTGGAGGTAGTTAAATCATGATATAATTAATAATGAAATCAAGAACAATAAGTCCAAACACGTACGATAAATAAAACGATTTTACCCAAAACGCTGATTTAACATGGAAATTACAAAAGAAGGGGTAATATAAAGTCATAAGTGAACCATATATGATATCATAACAATGAATATGATTCTGTAATAAGTCAATGAAATTATTTAAATCATTATACAGGAGGTTTGGATACGTATGAAGCATATCGAACCTAAGGTAAGGCATAACTATTCCAATCTCGTTCTTATCCGAGATTGTTTATTCGTAAGTATTTATTGGGGTTATTGTTATCATCCAAGTCCATGTTTTCTAAAACAATTCACATATATTTAATGTCCTATTACCCATTTTTTACTTTTACCACATGTTATGGAAGGAATCTTTCTTTTTTTTACCATACGAGGAACTTTTTTACTTTTCTGACAAAAGTACGATGAGAATGTTTTTTTAACTTAAAGGGCATGAATGGATTTTTTATGATTTCATAATGCCTTATTTTCATGAATATTACTTTACAAGATTTCATGATTACTTTCCATAAAATACTTTTCTTTTAAAATTGTGTGGCATTTTGTGAAAAGAAAATGATTTTGAAGAAGAAAGGATATTTCCCTCAATAATTCATTTCAAGTGTTTTATCAAAACTATTTTCCATCTAAGATGAAATTATTTAATATTTATATGTTTCAAGTATAATGCCTATATTTTTTATATTGATTGATTCTTCTTATGATGAAATGATATCCATTTGTTTTATATGGATTATGTTACGATGGGATGATGTTTATGAAACCCATTTTATTCTTTGGGTTATGATGAATGATTTATGTTTATTTTGTGACAAAAGTAAGAATGATTTAATTATGAGATGGGTGGGACCTATATCTCCCTCTAATTCATTGGGTAAGGATTTATATCTCATGAGATATACATGGCTAGAATGGAAAGTTAATCTGGTTCAGTGATACAGGACTGGAACGAGGAGTGAACTCGATTCAGTAAGGGACTTTGTACACTAAGATGGTCTTGGAAGCAATGCATTGGCTACTATGGAAATAATATCATGTTCTTACTTGTTTTCAATAATTAAATTTTTTATTACCATGATATTTTATCATTATTAATGGTTTTTTATAATCTATGCCTTCTGTACTGCCAAGATTTATTTCTCAAGATTTTGATGTTTAAACTTTATGATCATGTTTTTTTAAGTTCAAATGTATATGATTTGTTTTATTTTCTCAATGCTTACCCTTACTGAGCATTTGAGCACACCCTTTTTATGTTTTATTTTCCCCGGGATTTAAAGAAAAGATTTATGTAAGAAAACAAAAGGGGAAGATCTTTATGGGAGATGATGAAGATCTTTCACCACGATTAGTTAACCTTTGAAGACTAGGATGCGAAAACTCTAGTGATATCCCTAGATATATTTATAAGGTATGTCTAAGGATGTCCCTAAGGTTTAGTATAACTATAGTTTACAGTCCTAGAATTATGTGGACGATCATGAATAACCTAGGGTGAACCTAATGTGTCCTGGATTAAAGAATGTGTGATAAGTTAGACATCCCATAAGTGACTTTTTATGATTATGTGGTTCCCCGTTATTTTAACTATTTCTTACGCGATGGATTTTGGTTTTAGTCAATGGAGGGAACCAGAAGGAATTGGGTCAACATTGCATCCAATGGACAAATTGGTGACTATGAGCAATGAAATTGTGTAATGCCTAGAAAGAAAAATTTTGTGATTATGCTGAATCATTCATCACGATATATGATTAACAAGGTGAAATTTAGCAGCATTCCTAATTCAACAAATAAGAGGAAGATGGCCTTTTATGCATGTTCGCATATTGAGGAGCATAGAGAAAAGAAGATTGAGATTTCTAAAGAAGGGAAGAAGAACGTTGATGAATACATGAAATGGAGGGGAAGATTTTATCTGTGTGGAGAGAAGGGTCATAGAGTGACATACTATTATGGAGTTCAATGTCTTATCTGTGGAGAACATGGGCATTACCCAACTCAATGCCCTGACCTAAGAGGTTACTTCTAAATCAAGGAAGGAATTATTCCATGGCAATCATTGAAGAGGATGGATTAAAGTGTTTATGTATTGGTATTCAAGAATAATGTTGTTGAGGTACTTTTATGGTATATTGGAATATATATGTATTGGTCCATTGTGGTTTTCCATAAGAATATGGCATCGGTAACCATGAAAAGTGATTTAAAAATTTTGGAAAGCAGATGATATGTGCATAATGAAGGGATAAAGAAAAAATAATATGTTTGATAGTATTAATGAGCTCATGACTGATATAAGGACAAAGATATATCATGGTTTGAGTATATAGAATTTTTTGATTTTGGTATGTGGAAGGAGTTAACTTTTGACAGAATTCATGTTTTCACTAAGGTTCAATGGGAATTCATTTTTCGAGAGAATACAAGATTAAGGTATTCACATGTTTGGAATGCGATAAACATGATATATCTTGTGATATATGAGGGATAAATGGTGGTATTCATGTGCTTGTTATATGACCTTTTTAGTAATCATTTTATTTATACTATGAGTCTAGAAAGATGTATTTTGGATAAGCCTAATGATTGGAATGAATTATGTGGAAAATAAGTTATTGTTGTTTAAGGATAGAACTTTTTTCAATATTATTGATGGAATGTTATAATAGTGTAGTTTATGAAAATGGACAACCTGTAGAACGGGCGACAACCCGTCACGTCGGACAAGGATGTGAGAATCGAACACACAACCAAAGTGCGACAAGCCTTTATCGCCTACCACTGGCCTACAAGAAGTCCCTGGTTAGTAGAAATTAGTTTTATTATATTAAGAGGTATTATATATGAAGTATAAGTCCATATTAGGAACTATATACGATTAATCTCACTATAGATGGACTTATATATATTTATTAACTTTTGTTATACTTTTGTTTGAGATAGATGAAATGACCTATCATTCTATCGTATGATCTGCTAACACTTCACGAATGACAAATTCAACTTCATTTCTTTAAGAGTTTAAGTGGAAATTGTTCAAGGCACTAACAACGGTGAGATTGTACCAAAATCAAGTAAGTATTTCTTTTAATTCAACAATTCTTTAACTTTAGGGAAATGATCTTAAAACAACAACAAAATGTTTTCCTAGTGTCCTTATATCTGATGAGTCAGATGGTACCTTAGATCATCACAAATTTATGGCTTTGTGATTGTTGTCTTTTTCATAGCCATGTTCTCTACCACTCTCCATCAGAACTTGATGGTTAGGTTTCTATTCCATATCCATATTTTCACCTATGTTCTTCTATGTGGAAACCCAGTGATTAGTTAATTTGGGTAACCATTAAATTTCATACTTTAGTTTTTAAATTTATGTTTTCGTATTCCTCTTTACGATGTGGGTTTCTATTAAAGAAACTTTCATGTAGTAAACCATTTATAACCCTGACGAATTTTGAGGGTGAAATTCATTTTAAGGGGGGTAGAATGTAACACCGTGAGATTTTTTGAGAATTATTCTTTTTAATTTCATTGATGTCTTGTGTTTTACGCTACACCAAAATTATCTTGTGCTATACGCAACACCGTATTAGCTTCCAGCATACACAATACTATTCTTGGCTCGTGTTACACACAATTTCATGTTTGTGTTGTAGAAATTATTCTACACAACATTAAGTATAGATTTTTTTAATGTATAAATGAAATAATTTTTGAATTATTTTATATGCAAAACCAAAGGGAGTTTTCACTACACACATTCCTGACTTGGCTTGTGTCACACGCAATCACGACCTTCCTCGATAGCGTGTGTAGTATGCAATACCGGGTTTCACTAAACAATGATATATTGTTATAATATTATTATGGACAAGCCATTATGAATAGTATTAACTAAATTTTGAACATTATTATTCATCTTAAACATTTTCTAAAACATGGTATGTGAACAATATAAATTTTTCTGGTAAAATAGGTATTTTTCAAAAAATGCGGTTTTGCCACCTTTTGATGGCGTACCCACATTAAATCTAGTTTTTGACAGGTTTATATGTTCAATTTTACAAAATAAAATTCTTCTTTGGAATAAGGATATAAAAATTTTTTTTGGATAAAATTTTCATATTATTCTGATAACTTTTATATTTTAATGAATAGTAAAAACACGCAATATTTTAATTAAAAACAACTTTTTTCATCGCAATAATTTATATGGTTAAATTATAATATTGAATGGTTTTAAAGTATAAATAGAATATATTTTTACCATTTAATATAATTTATGTCATTACCATTATATTTACATTGAATTCATAAGTAAAAACATTTCAATCTTTGGTAATGTTTTAACATTTAAAACCCATTTTCTAAAAAACGGGATTAATTTTAAATTAATTACTAAAACTTCTTTATTTTGAATTTTGAAAAATTGATTTTATATTTTAATTCATTGGGTCCAAATTAAGTTAATAGGTTACTTTTATTTTTTAGATATTATGAATAGTAACTACGGTAATTTTTATTTACTACAGTTAAAGGTAAATATGGTAATTAAGGGTAAAAATAAGATTATAAAATTACCCTAACACCTGCCAAAATTCTATTGGATGACTAAAAGTCGACTCATATCACGTAATGGTCAGAATATATTAATTTTATGGACTTTTGACCCTGAAAAATAATTTAATTATTTTTAAAACCAAAGAATGTGGCAACATGTCACTCTCTTAAATCTTATAAGTATAATAATTTTAATTTGGTGATAAACATCATGAAACTTCCAACATGAATGGTATACAGAAAGACAATACAATTATCTACAAATTTTGAATTTATATATAATTTTTAGGGATTATATAATTATCATTAAAGGTGACACAATAGTGATGTTGAAATTATTTTATTGATTGAAATATCAAATAAATGGTTTTAAAAATATTAAAATAAATATTATATGAACAATTTAATGTTATACAATAATTTTATAGATAAATATGACATGTTATGAAATTATTAAGGCTTTAGTTCGAATATATCCTCTATGTAGAATTTATTTAAATTCAAATAAATTAATAGTGTCAAAATTGACACTATTGTTATTTTATAAAAATAACATACTATAAAATTGTTTAAAAATCACGAAAGTATTTAAAAATTATAAATTTAAATTTATATGGTCTAAAATTTAATAAATTATCTAATTATGGATAATTAAAAGCACATAAGTAATTATTTATATCAATTTAAAATTTAGAATATTATTACCACAGATAAAATTAAATAGATTAAATAAGGATAAATCAATTTGATAAGGTTAGAAATAAATTCACAACATATATAAAATTTAATTGTTGATGAAATTATAACCCTATCTCATCAAATATTCTAATTGAGTCATTTTTGGATGTTTTTAAGTGGGGTTGGAATTTATTATAAATTAATATTTCTAATAATTCCAAAGGTGCCCCTCTCCTACCTTATAAAAGGGAACCTCCTCCCTCTCCACCTCACACCACTTTGATCCTTCAATATCGGCCAACCCCTGCCAATTTCTCTTCTCCACTTCCATAGAAACTCAATAGTGGTCCTGGTATTCTTCAAAGACCAACTTTAGTGCCCTAAGAGGAGGTTAAGAAGAGGCGTGTCAAAGAAGAGGTAATATCCTTTACTGATTCTTTCCAATTTATTTCTTCTTATACATCTTCTTATTTATTTGTTTCATAATAAATTAATAACATAAGTATCACTAATATAATTATATATTATTATAAATATGAAACAACCCTATTTCACCTTCTATCCATCCTACGGAAAACGAAATCACCGC
The DNA here is from genome assembly GCA_963277665.1 of Viscum album. Lineage (NCBI taxonomy): Eukaryota > Viridiplantae > Streptophyta > Magnoliopsida > Santalales > Viscaceae > Viscum > Viscum album. The sequence goes on from CAUJRU010000930.1 coordinate 203,229, forward strand.
GCGTGCGTACGTACGGAATACCGTCTCCACGCTGTGGTGTAATCTGTTTTCCACCACCACCTTACATGGATAAGTATAATGGTGTAAAGAATAACTATATATTATTTTTATAACATCATACGGATTCTAAGATATTATATCATCCACTCCAATTCCATTCAATAAATATGGGAACAATATCATCGCTCGTGCATATGTACGGATTACCGTCTGCACGACGCGATGAGATTCATTTTCCATGTTAACAATTAAATAATGATTATAAAGTATATATAATGAATAATAATGAAATATATGACATGATAAAGCTATTTTATTTATGTATATATATATATATGTCATCTACTTACTTCCATTCAAGTCAACAAGGAAAGGAAAACAACATTCATGTGTATGTACGGCCTACCGTCTCCATGAACAGTGTATTTCATTTCATTTATCTATCTATTATATATATATATAATGAATATATATGATATATAAATCATTATTTACATTCTTGAAGTAATTAAATTATGATATAAGTAATGATAATATCAATAACAACAAGTCTAAACACGTACGATAAATAAAACGATTTTACCCAAAACGCTGCTTTTACATGAAATTTACAAAAGAAGGGTAATATAAAGTCATAAGTGGACCATATATGATATCATAACAATAAATATGATTCTTTAATAAGTCAATGACATTATTTAAATCATTATACCAGAGGTTCGGAAACGTACGAAGCATATCAGACCTAAGGTAAGGGATAATTGTTCCAATCTCGTTCTTATCTGAGATTGTTTATTCATAAGTATTTACTACGATTATTGTTATCATCCATGTCCATGTTTTATAAAACAAAATTCATTTATTTTTAATGTCCTTTTACCCATTTTTGACTTTGACCACATGTTATGGAAGAAATATTTCTTTTTTTTACCATACGAGGAACTTTTTGACTTTTCCGAAAAAAGTACGAGGATAATTTTTTTTTAACTTATACGGCATGAATGGATTTTTTAAGGTTTCATAACACCTTATTTTCATGAATATTCAGCTACAATATTTCATGATGACTTTCCATGAAATACGTTTCTTTTAAAATTGTGTGTAATTTTGTGAAAAGAAAATGATTTTGTAGAAGAAAGGATATTTTCCTCAAGAATACATTTCAAGTGTTTTATCTAAACTATTTTCCATATAAGATGAAATTATTTAGTATGTTTTCAAGTATAATGCCTCTATTATTTAAATGGTTTGATTCTTCTTATGATGAAATGATATCCATTTGTTTTATATGTATTATGTTATGATGGGATGATGTTTATGAAACCCATTTTATTCTTTGGGTTATGATGAATGATTTATGTTTATTTTGTGGCACAAGTAAGAATGATTTTATTATGAGATGGGTGGGACATATATCTCCATCCAATGCATTGGGTAAATATTTATATCTCATGAGATAGACGTGGCTAGAACGTCAAGTTAATCCGGTTCAGTGATACAGGACTGGAACGAGGAGTGAACTCGATTCAGTAAAGGACTTTGTCCACTAAGATGGTCTTGGCAGCAATGCCTTGGATACTATGGAAATCCTATAAAGTTCTTAATGTTTTTCCACAATTACATTTTTTATTCCCATGATATTTTATCATGATTAATGGTCCTTCATGATCTATGTCTTATGTACTTCCAAGATTTATTTCTCTAGATTTTGATTTTTAAACATTATGATCATGTTTTTTTAAGTTCAAATGTATATGATTTGTTTTATTTTATCCATTCTTACCCTTACTGAGAATTTGAGCTCACCATTTTTATGTTTTCTTTTACCTAGGATTTAAATAAAGGTTTTATGTAAGAAAAGAAAAGAGGAAGATCTTTATGGGAGATGTTGAAGATATTTCACCACGATTAGAATATTATATTCCAAGTTTCCAAAGACACTAAACTATTACGGTCCTTGTGTGTATGTTTTTGTTATGTATTATGTATTCTGAAAAAGTAATTTAATGTCCATGTACATCAAGCTATGGGTCTCTACAAAATATGCAATGAAAACTCTTGTGGTTATTCTTAAATAACTATCTGGAGTCATGATTGACCACTTAAACCTTTTTGATTTTTATAAGGCATCATATATGTGAGAAATGAATTCCAATGAATGTTCAGGTAATAATAATAAAGGTGAGTATATTCAAAAACCTATGTGTCAATGATGTGTAAAGAAACGCAAAGGAAAATGCTTCAAAGGGATGTGAATATTTTTCAGACGTGGTAATGAAGGTCATAAATCAATAACTTTCCATGGAAAATGGAAGCATCCACTTGACACCGGGAATGGAAAAGAAATTATTTCTAAAGGATCAATTGGATATTTTAAATGTGGTGTGAATGGTTATTATACACCTAGATATCCTATAAATAATGTTCAGGAATGGGATTGGAAGGAATAAAAAAATATATGGTTACTAATGCCTAAAGCCATTCTACTTTAGGATTAGGAAATTGGAAATTACCAATGAAGGGAATGGATTATTTCTTAGTTTATGTTTTGACATTATTGGATCTTATGATATGATTGATAATTTTGGTTGTAGGAAATAAGTATTATATAATAATTTGTAAAAGAATGTTTAATAGATCATGAAGAAATTTTAATGAGTAAAAAGTCTACATATAATGGATTAAAGAGGTATGGTAGATTTTAGGATGATAAAATGCTTAAAACTATTGAGGATCTTTTGATATAGGATTCCATTTGAAGACTCTTTCTAGTATGTGTAACCCTGAGGTTTTATATATGAAAATTTTATTCAAGAAAGAATTATATTTTTCTAAGGTGGAAATAATGGATAACCTTAGGGGTTCGTACAAACTTTTTTTAGGTGATAAATGGTTATTAGATTTTGAGATGCAAAATGAAAGGTATTAGATAACCTTTGAGGATAAATAGGTTATAGTTATTTTTGACGAAATTATATTATTTTCTAGAATGTTATAAGAATGATATGGTTTTATAAAAATGATAACCCATTGGATGGGTGACAACCCATCGCATCTGGCAAGACCATGGGAATCAAACCCACAACCAAAGGGAGACATGGCCACATCACTGACCACTATCCTTCATGAAGTCCCTAGTTATTATGACTTATTTTTTAGTTATATGATTTTATTGGTCAAGAATAATTTTATTTGGGATCTTATGTTTTATCAATTGGATATCTTAATTATAGGAAAATGATTTGGTGATTAAGTGATAAAGGTTATTTTGGAAGACTTTTTCTGTTTTGGGATACTATATGCATAAATAAAATAGAATACTATAGGATTTCATTTTAGGAGTAATGATTGAATTTTTATTTTGGAAGAATCTGTGCTTCTATTTTGGACTAATAACGATTTGGGATATTTATGGAAATGATTAACCTATCATTGAGAATATGTGATTAGGTTAATTACTTTTCAGTATGAGACTTTAAAAGTAGTCGATGTTATTTGAAGATAAATGTTATAATTTTATGTGGAAGATTATGTGATCAAATTATTCAGAATTTTTGGGTTTCAATATTTTTTTGGATTAATTTTAACAATTTTTAGGACAATTGTTTATTTAAGGGTCTTTGTTTAACTTTAGGTACTATTTTTTGAATTTTGGAGATTAAGAGTAGTATTTTTTTAAAGGATTATCCTTTTTGGGGATTATCTTCTCTCGTACTAACCATTTTGTTTTTGGTTAATGTCTAAAGACATGGGAATTATATAGTTAATTTTTTTATTATTTGATTCTCCAGAATTTGATTCTAGTGCTTCAGATGTGACCAATTCATCTTGAATACTCATCGTTTGGAGAAAAGGTGAATTTGTGGTAAAAATTTGATTAAATGATGAAACACTACTTTTCAAGTAAGTATATTTCCTTACGATCTTAGTCTAGTTTGTAATAAAATTATTCAACTCTATGAAAATTGTCTTAAAGAGAAAATGTTATACTTTTATCATCAGACTTTTATCCAACCACAAATTTATGGTATTGTGGTGGTTAAATTTCTGTGATCAAGTTCTCTATCACTCTCTAATAATCTATGAGAGTTAGTTTCTCTTCCATATCCATGCTTTCCTACATGGAATCATAGTATGTGTTATCTTTGGTGACCTTTGTACTTATCTTTATTTATTTTAAAGTGATATTTTCATTGAATCTTTATCCAATGTGGGAATTTCAATGAAGTTTCCAGGACTAATTTTTAAATCGTGAGGACACAATTTCCAAAATGGGGGAACGACGTAACGAACTAGGTATTTATAGAATAATACTTTTTATTTCTATTAATACTTATGAATAAGATATTAATGTTATGTTAAAAGGGATTCTTTTTCTGATAGCATAATTGACACACAACAGCGGGCTTCTCCGAAATCTTAAATTTCACACAAAATTGAGTTATATTGAAAAATAATACAATAATATTATTATTATTTTAAATGGTAGTCAACGCCTAGACATTAGAATGGATGGAATGAATAGTTTCAACTAAAATATTAAATATGGTTTAAACATATTTAAATGATGATTCATTTTTTACCAAATTTATTATAAATGGAAATAAAAACCCAATTGAATATAATAGATGTGTTTTTATGAAAAACTATTTAAAAGTGAATAATTGTATTTTCATATCAATCCTTATGGGTTTTTATTTAATGAAAAATATATTATATATATTAAATGTAATTTTTTAAATTCATATTATATGTTTTATAGATATTACATAAGAGTAAATTCTTTTTTTAAATAAAAGAAGTATTTTTTTTCTAAAAATGCAGTTTTACAGCATTTTGATGGCAAACCCTTTTTAATACATTTTTGACACATTATATGTTCTATTTGAAAAAATTAAATTCTTTTTTATAAGAGGAACATAAAAATGTACTTTGGAATAAATTTTGTTATTTTTTTCCAAAGTTCATTTTTTATTGAATATTGAAAAATACTTCATTTTAATTCAAAACTTCCTTTTTATTTAATATATTTATAAAGTTATATTTTAATTTTAGTTAGTTTTAAAGTTTAATTGGATTATAATTTAATCATTTAACACAAGTTTGTTCATTGGAATTAATTTCATATTTAAATTGGACATAAACTCATGTCAATCTTTTGGTAGTTTTTACTTCTTAAAAACACGCCTTTTGGTTTTGACAACGAGAATTAATTTTTAATTAATTTTTGCAAATTATGTGTTCTGGATTTGAAAAAATGGATTTCGTATTTGAAATAATTAGTTCAAAATTGTTTAAATAATTAACTTTTATTTTCAGACATTATGAATAGTATCTTCAGTAAATATTTTATTTACCATGGTTAAAGGGTAAATATGGTAAATAAAGGTAAAAAAATAATATTATAATAATATTAAATTACCCTAACACATTTCCTAACCCTATTGGATGATACATTTCTGACCATGGAAATCCTTGTGTCAATTTTGGGACCCCATGGTGCCACTTTTATGTGAAAATGACAATTTATAAAAATTAATTTAAAGTTAAAGAAAACGTAACATAAACATATATCTTTTAGTAAAACAATTTATATATGGGGTTATATAAGTGATATTTTAAACTATAAATATTAATTAGAAAGATAAAAATATTTCCTACATTATGGTATTTAATTTATAATTTTTAGACATCAAATAAATAAATTTAATTATGACACAATAATGATGGAGTGATTGCTTCATTAATAATGGATTCGAATAAATGATATTATAAATGTTACAATAAATGTAATTTGGTTATTTTGATGTCATACATGAATTTTATGGACGATAGTTACATTTTATCTTTGTATTAATGAAGTTTATTTTAATCAATAATGTTGTTATGGATTTTGAAAAATTCATGATATGAATAGTTTCAAAATTGACGTAATACATATTTTAAAATATAAAATATTTTATTAAATATTATAAAATTCAATGAAATATATGATTCAGATAAATTGTTATCATAAGTCTAAAATTTTATTATTGACTCTTTAATTGGATATTTGTCTTGTTTTGGTAACTATTTTAATTCTCAAAGTGTTAAATGCATGATAAAATGGTAAGAGTAAAAAGGGGTTAAATAAAAGAGATAAGGATTAAAAAATTTCCAAAACTTTTAAAATTATTATTGGATGATTTTATTTAGAAAAATAATTATCTTATATTTTTATTTAAATAGTTTTTGACCTTTTTAAAAATAAAATCATTTTATAATAAAATAATACTTTCAAACTTTCCTAAAGAGCCCCTCCTACATCTTATAAAAGGCCATCACCTCTAACCCATTAGTCACACCTCTCATTACACTTTTATAATCCAAAATCAGATACAATAAGCTCCCAACATACATATATTCTTTCAAGAAGCCTTTACTTAAGCAAAAGGAAGTTCAAGAGAGCCCTTTAGGTCAAATCAAAAGAAGCTACCCTATGTGAGGTAACGTCCTCTTTTAAGTTTCTTTCCATTATTTTCCCTTTTCCACTACCAATGTGATTATTATTCATTTTTTACATAAAAAAAATTATCCTCAATATAATATATATTTTTTATGATAATTATTTGAGCTACACTTACACACACCTCCGTCTAATTGGTATAGAACATACTGTTTCTGTGGACGGCAAACTACTGCCTCACAAGACGATGATTGTTCAATCTTCTCCTACCACCTCTTGTGGTGGTCATTATGATGGAACCTTAATTATATATGATATATATGATATTAATTTTATATATATTCTTATTTAATTCTCATTTATAACATACCTTTATGCTTTTCATGTTTCATAAATACAATAATTTCATTTGAGTAAGTGCGGACTACCGCCCCCTCAAAGTGATATGACTCTTTCATGCTATACATGGAACGTATAGAGGATGGAATTAATAAAATTATGTAACATATATAACATATATATTATACTGTAATTATAATATACCTATGTATCATTTATTTTTATTTCAATTAAATATGAAAATTAAATGAAAGTAGCGTTCATGTGTACGTACGTCTTACCGTCTCCATGAACAATGCATTTCATTTCTTATATCCAAATGATATAGACTATTATAAATACATATATACTGGATATATATGAAATATATGAAATATAAATCATGAATATCATTCTGGAGATAATGGAATTTTGACCACATGGACAATTTATGATTATAACAAGTTCATTTTTTACTCAAGTTCCGAACATCGACAAAATGTCCGATATGAACTCAAATAATTAAAAAATTATTATAGTGAGATAATAAGTGATATAAAAGGAATAATAGACTTAAAAAAAGTTATGAATCAGTTATAAATTAACTTATATTTATTATTCATGAAATTAATGAACAAACAAGTCAAGTCGGACATGAGGTAAGGGAACTTCTTAACCCAATTTCCATTTTTGGGTTGATCTTATACTTCTTGTTCATGTCATTCTATGATTATGTCATAAATGAATTTTTATATCTTATCTTGTATTTATACATTTCTTATGTGTACTTATAGTTAATAAACATAATTTATCTATTTTATTTACAAAATGATCTTTGTAAGGGACTCTGTCTCAGTCTCTTTTCCTTGAGGCATATTTTGATTTATACATGACTTTCTTTTATATAGTGTATAAACCCCATTGAATTTTAATTTATTTAAAATAAAATCTTTTATCTATGAATCATTTTTCTAAATGTAAAAATGATTTTTTTAATGTATGCGGTGATAATGAAATCTCCACTGTTGTTATCATTATTTGGCTTCTGCTATAAGCCTTAATGTTTTAAAAAGGAAAAAATAAACCCCTTATTCCGTTTTTTGGGTATTTTGGTATCGAAAATGGTTTTTTAAATGGATTGAGTATTTCAATATATTTAAATTATTTCTTGTGATTTAAAATAAAATTTTATCAGTGAAATGTTGATGTTTGAAATATTTTATGCATTGTGATTATATAATGGTACTTGAACATTTAACAGGTGGTTACGTGATAATCCAAATGATGGATGGTTCCGTGATAAAATAAGGATGGTTGGTTACGTTATAAAATCAAATGAATTGGGTATGGAAGTCATCTGTATGGATATTCCATTTGTAGGAATGGTTGTGGAAGTTGACTGTATTGTTATTCCATTTAAGTATGATTAAGTCCCAATTTTACCTTTTATATTCTATAAGTTGTTTTCAATAAGCTTTATGGTAATCTTTCGGTTATAAAAAGGATAAGAAATAAGCTTGTATTCAGTGAATTTTTTTTGCTACTTCTTTAAGGTGAAAAGAATTACTTTGTGATAAAGTATTCATGGTTTACATGTTGTTTTGAAAACTAACAGTTTTCCTTCTTTATGAATCCCTTACTGAGATTTTTATCCTCATCCCATGTTTTTAAAATGTTTCTCACAAGAATTAAGGTAGAATAGGATCAAATATGGGATCATGGATAAGTCATTCTGTTTAAAACATCGAATAAAACATGTTTCTTTTCTTTTAAAATTTTTTATTTTATGAAAAAAATGGATACTGAGCAGAAGTGTCTACATGTAATATTCAAGATGTTTTTGTATAAGTTATGACCTAATTACCTAATGCTCTAAACCTGAAAAGGTCCTCATTGTGAATAATTAATTTAATTTTAGATTATGTAATGTTTAAGACTGGGTCCTTATAGTTGGTATCAGAGTTCAGTTAAGATAACTTTAGAGGTTAGGGTGTTATTTAAGCATAAGTGGCCTAACCATAATGGTTAGCATATTAGAAAGAGTCATAGTTATTTTAGATTAATTGAATGAGTTTAAGATAACATGAATAATTATATATTAGTGTTTACCCTCATCCTAAGATAGTATATAATGATTTTACTAATATAATAACACTGACCTTTTTGGTTTCAGTAAATGGTTGTATCTAAGTGGAACCGAAGTAACAATGGATGTGAAAGAAACTATAATGGTTTTCTAAATGTGAAACCAAATGAAATGGGAACTACAATGATAACTCTTGTGGTTATTTTTAAACAACTATCTGGAGTCATGATTGAACAATTGAAGCTTGGTGATTTTTCTAAGGCATCATATATGTGGGAAATAAATCCCAATGGATGTTAATGTAATAATCATAAAGGTAAGTATATTAAAAAACCTATGTGTTAAGGATGTGCAAAGAAACAACTAGGAAGATGCTTCAAACAAATAGGAAGATGTTTCAGATGTGGTAATGAAGGTCATAAATCAATAACCTATCATAGAAAAAGGAAGCATCCAGTTTACTCCAGGAAAGGGAAATAAGTTCTTTCTGAAGGATCAATTGAGTGTTTTAAATGTGGTGTGCACGGTCATTATACAAATAGATGTCCCATGAAAATGGTTCAGAAATGGGATTAGAAGGAATGTAAAAATATATGTTTACCAATGCTGAAATCCATTCCCATTGAGGATTAGGAAACTGTAAATGACCAATAAAATGTATGGACTATTTTTAAGCTGATGTTTTGATATTTTTAAATCATAGTATATGATTCATAATTTTGTTTATTGGAAATAAGTATTACGGAATAAGTTGGAAAATAATGGTTAATGTATCATGACGAATGTTGAATGAGTATGAAGTTTATATATAAGGGATTCAAGGGGTATATTATATTTTAGGATGATGAAATTCTTAAAAGTATTAAGGCTCGTTTGATGACGGGATTACTTTGGAAGACTTTTTCTTGATTTCATAACCATGAAGTTTGATATGTGAAAATTTTATTCCAGAAAGAATTATGTTTTCTTGTGTGGACATAATGGATAACCTTAGTGGTTCATATGAACATTTGTTTTTGAGATGATAAATGATTATTACATTTTGAGATGTAAAATGAAAGGTATTAGATAACCTTTGAGGATAAAATAGGTTATAGATATTTTTTAGGAAATTATCTTATTTTTGATAATGTTATATGAATGATATGGTTTTAGAAAAAAGACAACCCATAGGATGGGTGAAAACTCATCACGTCTGACAAGGGCATGGGAATCGAACCAACAACCGAAGGGTGATAAGGGCGCATCACTTACCCTTGGCCTACGTGAAATCCCTGGTTAGTATGACTTATTTTTTTAGTCAAATGATTTTATTGATTAAGAATAATTATATTTGGGATCTTATGTTTTATCAAATGGATATCCTTATAATAGGAAAATTATTTGGTGATTAAGTGATAAAGGTTATTTTGGAAGACATTTTCTCTTTTGGGAAACTATATGCGTAAAAAAATAGAATACTATAAGATTTCATTTGAGGAGTAATGGTTGAATTTTTATTTTGGAAAAATATGTGTTTTTGTGGTCTTATAGAGATTTGGGATAGTTATGTAAATGATTAACCTATATGTCACACCCCGACCCATGTTATCCTTTTATTTTAATTATTTTTTCAGCCTTTAAATATTTTTTCTCGGGTCAGGGGTGAGTCCTGGATGAGGCTTTACAGTTTTCGATAAAAAGCGTGCATTTTGGGTTTGACATCATGGGGCGCATGAGCGGAACACTTTTTGGAAACCTCGCATGGTTCTGCTCAGTTAACTATGTATCCCTTCTGTCTTTGTAAAAAAAGTGTTAATATTTAAAATGCACATCAATTTTTTTCATTTAAAATTTTTATTATTGTTAATATTTTTTATTATCATTATTATTATAAATAAATGAATATTTTTATCATTTTTATTTTTATCATTATGATTATTACTACCATTGTTATTTTTATCATTATTTTATAAATAAATAATTAATGAAGTTATTATTGTTGCTGGTAATAGTATTATTATTATAAAATTTGTTTGGTCATTAATCATTATTACTATTAAAATGGTAATTTAAAATTATTACTATTAATTATTATTAATATGATATTAATGCCATTATTTTTTTATTGTTTTTTATCACTATGATGATTATTTATTATTATTATTATTATTATTATTATTATTATTATTATTTTATATTTCATATTTTTCTTATTTTTTTCCTTCTTCCTTAGGGTTGCATCATTTTTTCTCCCTCTTGTTCCTCCTCACTCCCCACATGCGGTGCAACCTCAGCCTTTAGTGTGACCTAGCCCATTGTATCCTTCTCCCTCACTATAGATCCAGTGTACACAACCTCCCTCTGTCGCGATCCTCCTTTCTCCCTCTTGCTCGCCCGCTCCGTCAGCCTCACCTCTGCCTGCACTCTCACCGCAAGTCCCCACCACCTCGCCTCTCGACCTGCACTCGGCCGTCACCCGCAGTGCGACCCACCACCTCGTGCTGCCACCTTGCGCCGGCTCCAGTAGATCCGTCGCCTCCCCTCCCTGTCCCCTACTTCCCACCCAACCAAACCAGCTCCGCCCTTACCATCCCCCTTGCTCGTGCTCGGGCTGCCACCGCCCTCGACCCCCAACTGCGCCAATCTAGCCCTTTGTACCCCCTTCACTTTCCAGCTGACACGAGATCCCCCTACCCCCCTTCTCCAAAGTGTGACCCACTTGCAGCATCTCTCCCCTCCTTCCGGTGAGTTTCCAACCGCTTACGGCAGTCTCTTTCTGACGCGCACATCTCGGGTTGGTGTGTGACCTGCCGGTGACCCTCCCCTTACAAGTATGCGCTGCCCCTCTAGTATAACTCTCTTCTTAATTTAATTTTAGTTAGTTTTGAGGTTTATTTGTTAGTGGTATTTTTAATAGGTTTATAATGTTTTAAAACCCTCGTAAAGTGGTCTTGGGTTTTTCCATTGTCACCGCGCTTCAGTTTTGAGGTGAGAGTTTCTCCCCGCCGCTTGGTTTCACATACTCTATTTGGGTTTTTATTTTTGATATGTGTTTAAGTCCTTGATATTTATTTCATAGTACGTTTAACCTTACCGCGTGGTTTTGATTTTGCGTCGTCGTCGCACTTCGATTTCGAGGTAGGAATCCCATTGCACTTTCAATTTTTTAAATTTAAGAAACATTAATTCTATGTCTTTCACACTTAGTATACATGTTAATTATTGTTTGTGCAATCTGTTGGTTAGTCGCTTGGTATGTGGTCTACGTTTGAATAATTGTTTGTTGTGAATTTAGTATGAAACTAATTTTAATGTAGTATTTTGTGCAAAATTGGGTGTCTTTATTTGGAACCTTGTTGTGCCTTTGTATTTGTGTTTTATAAATTTCTCAACATTATTAAATTATTTTCATAGTGCGAATTTTAAAATAGGGTATTTCTGGGGTGTGTTCCATTTCAAAAATTGTTTTCTTTTGATGAATGGATTGTGTAGTGTGTCAAGTATTGTATACCGGATGTTTACACACATGGTTTGTAAATTTAAAAACAAGGTTCAACATTTTAAATAAAAGAATGGCATGTAGATTGGGGTTCATAATTCGTTGGGTGTTAAATTGAAATTGTTTTATTCAACAATGCATGCCATGTTTTCTTTATAAAATTCCCATTTGTATTTTCAGAGTAAGGTGTGATGTAAAATGAATTGTTGGAGTTTATAAATGTATCAGCAGTGTTTGGAACAATGTTTTCAGTTATTTTTGTGGTTTTGCAAGTGGTTTGGCTATTACAAAAGTGTGTATTGTGTTTTAGCATGTTTTAGAATTTTATTAAAAATGGTCGGGTCATGAGTGTGTAGCCTAAACATATTAAAAAAAGTTTTATCAATGTTTGGGTGTGATAAATGATGTGTTTCCACCTCCATTGGAAATGTGAATTATTTTTATAAATATAGATTGTGATTTTATGCTCGACGACATTTGTTGACTCACCTTTTTTTTATACTTGCAACTTACGAACCTGACATATTGAGAGAATTTTCTGAGACAAGTACTGCACTAGTAGGTTATGGTACTGACTAGTGGCGCACAGTAGGCAGTTATGTTTGGGTTTATTGTTATGGGATTTTCCCTCAGCCTTCCTGAGAAAGGATGGTCGAGCATTTTGGAGAGTTAGATTTCATCGTATGTGGAATTCTACTGTAGATGGGGTCACAGGTATTAGTGTCTTTTGGATTGTTCTAGATATCATGGGTATGCCTATGTCTAGTGTTACTTTTATCTGTTGAACTTTTACAATGATACTAGCATGCCTTTTTACAATTCCCTTACTGTATCTGCCTTGGTACCCTTGTGTGGTGTTTTTCATGAAAAGTGACATTTTGGTTTTCCAACTCCCGTGATAATTTTTTCAAATGAAAATGTGTTCCAAAACCTTTTGTTTTGGTTTTTCAAATGAATAAGGTCAATTTTTTTTACATTGATTTCAAATAAAAATTATAGAAATTCATATTTTAATACATTTTAGTTCAAACCTAGAATTGATGTTTCTTAATTTTAATGGTAGTGCATTGGGAATAAATATCGGGCTAGCCTACTGAGTTTTAATACTCACTCATATAGTTCCTTACTATTTTTAGTGTTTTTGCAGGCTACAGATTGAGTGCGCTCACCTTGGGCGAGGCTTGATCGTTGAGTTGGAGAGTGACTCGTGGGGTCACACGGAGTTAGTTCGGACGTCGAGTTTGGTTATTTTTAATTTCTTTCGTTCTTGTTTAGTCACTTTACCTAGTTTATTTATTCTACACTACTCTGTATTTATTCTACTATATTATTTATTTGTATCAAAAATATCATTCCCATGATCTCTGTTGATGGTCTGGAACTTGTCTCCAACCCAGGAAGATCATGAACGCCTCTCAGGCCATGTCACAGATCGGCTCGGGTGACCGGTTCAGGGTTGACCCAGGTTTGTTCGCGAAAAAATGTTGTTAAAGGAGGTCAGCCCTTAGTGGACCACACTTTTCATAGCTCCCTTTGTTATTTGGGATGTCAAGGTAGATGGAGTAAGATTATCGGTACTTGAGGGGTAGGAGCGGGAAGAGCGTAGTGAACTCTTGCTCGTTCTGATGCTCTGGTTTCCATGGGAAGTCTGGTTTAATTAGTTTCTTTGGGATTTTATGGAACATTAAGATATTGGGACACAAAAACAGGGAGTTCGGATAATAGTCATCCTAAGCCACACGTCCTGGCAAGCCATGTGAAGCTAGGGGCATGGTCCAAAAAGACTCTCTATGTCGGTGACGTGATTGACATACAGCCTCCAACCATATGGTCAAGTTGCCCACTAATACTAGTTCCCTATTTGAGATTTTTTTGGTCTCTTGTGACTTCTGAGAGTGGTTCTGATTTGAAAAAATGGGTTTTGAAAAAAAATGTTGTTTTAAATGACATGATTAATTTGTGGATTGTTTTAAAAGAAGTGGTATGAATGATTTGTTTTTTTTTTGAAAATTAAGTTTATTTGTTTTGTCCATTGTGTTCTTATGGGTGCTCAGATGCGTAGTGGTATGTTGGAAATGTGGATGGATTTTTGGTATGGTGGATGGATGCTCAGGGTGGCACGGATACATGCATGTGAGTGATACTCTAAAGAATACCAATGGCGAGGGTTTAACCCACCAAGCTTGTTTTAAGTTAAAGATGTTTTCAAAAGAAATGTTTTGATTTTATGATGGCTCGTTTTCTTGTGTTTGGATCTTGTCATATATACAGTGTTTGTTTTTTAGGATTTTTGTTTATTGAGTTGGTCTTGATTAGGTTCTTGACTCTTTTTTTCCAGCAGCTATTTCTTTGAAGCTTTGATGGGTGATCATAGTACGGTTGATTAACCTAAGGATTTTATGCTTGAGTTTCGGAAGCTTGATCCATCTCTCTTTTATGGTCAAGCAGATCCTTCTGTAGCAGAGGAGTGGATGCGGAAGATTGAAAGGGACTTTAAACTCATTGAGTTTCCCGAGTCGGTGAAGGTCAAGTTTGCGACCTTCATGCTTGAAGGTTCACTGTGGATGTGGTGGAAGTAAGTGTCTTGGAACAAGCCCCGTCAAGAGCTTACTAGGTAGTTTATCAAGGCATTATTCATTCGTTAGTATTTATATGAAGAAGAAAAAGTGAGGAAAGGGATGGAGATGTGTTGTCTAAAGCAGGGCGGTAGATCCGTGTTGGAATATTTCCAGAGCTTTGTGGAGCTAGTCCCATATGATTTAGGGTATGCCACAGATGACCCCATGAAGGCTCGGTGCTTCGAGGCGGGTCTCTGCCCTAATCTATAGTCAAAGGTTTCTGAGTCAAACCTAACTTCTTTCGTCGATGTGGTGAGACAAGCTTTTCATGTCGAATTCGCGATGGCCGGAGTGCTCAAAGTAGTCCTCCCTCCTTCGATCCCAATGAGCAGTGGTGAAGATTCTGTAAAGAAGATGAGTAAGTGATTGAAAGTCGACAGAGCAGGTCGTGGAATCAAGAGGCCTTGGGATCTTTCATCAACCTCTTCAGAGCGAGAGATCCCCGTGTGTTATCATTGTGGCAAGATGGGTCACAATAAGCCGACGTGCCCAAGTACTATGAAACCCTTCCAAGCATGTGGATGCCTGGGCCACGTGCAACGATTCTGTCGGGGCATTTCTTGGAAGCGTCGCGGAGGATGTTCTCAGAATTGATGGGCTATTGGGTTTTTATTCAAATTTTCTTGTGTATGTTTCCATTCAGTGTAATGGATCTCTTATTGTTTCATTGTACTGATGGTGTTTTGGGTTTTGAAATGTGTGGGAATTTCATGTGTCTTTTGATGAACTCCAGTTTTCAATGCCAATGTGGCTTTTATTTTGAATTCTTGTCTATTCTTTTGTCAAATCAAATGATGTATGTTTCTTGAAGGGATTATCAAAACCTAACTGTGAGGAAAGAGATGCTTCATCCATTAGAGCTCCAGCCAAAAGACCTCATAGTGAAGCCGGTGCATATTCAGAAACCTCGAGGGATTTTAAGAAGTCTGGTTAAGGTTGTGCCTCTATCGTGTGGTGAGATAGTTTTGGTGTTGTTGCTCTAGTATCTTCATCGTTGTAATTTTCCTCTTTTTACAAAGTGCGTGATGGACTTATCCCTCGCGCAATGTCGATAATTGTGCCTTTTGGTTGCAAGTTTCTAATCAGTGACCTTGGGTGGGCCACCCATGTGAATCGGTTGCGACTTTGGTTTGTGACCATCCCAAAGTGATGGGTCGTGAGTAGTTGTACGTCACTGTTTCATTGATACAGTCCTTGGGCCCTCCCTCCCCACCCGTGGTGTTAGGGTTTTTAGTTGGTGCAGAATTTTCATTTAAGCTCTTATCACTTTCAGATGGGAGTGAGTGGTTTAAATGTCTTTGTTTTCCTCTTTCTAGCTTGAGTAAGGCCCAATGAAGGTCTAAATTGGGTTTTTGTTTGGTCGTTATTTTGTTCATCCTTTATGGTGGAGAGACCCAGCATATCATTGGGTTTTCTCCTAAGCCATTATCGAATGATAGTTGACTTTTTATGGTGGGGAGTCCGTTCAGGCATCCCCTCTGCTGGTGATATGTTTCAGACAATGAGGTTGAGTCTCGTCGGTGGTTGATGGAGTGACCATGTGATAAGAGGTTGGATCATGTTGTATGGAATCCTTAGGTGTTTATAAATTGTCTAGATAGTGTTGTGGCTTTTCGGGGGTGGAAAGCGTTATGGTGGGGATAATTTCCACACCTCGACCTATGTTATCATTTTATTTTAACTATTATTTTTTCTACCTTTAAATATTATTTCTTGGGTCTAGGGTGAGTTCTAGATAAGGCATTAGAGTTTTTGATAAAAAAGCACGTGTTTTGGGTTGGACGTCATGGGGTGCGTGAGAGGAACACATTTTGGAAACCTCGCACAGTTCTGCTCGGTTAACTGCACATCCCTTCTATCTTCGAAAAAAAGTGTTAATATTTAAAATGCACATCAATTTTTGTCATTTAAAATTTTTATTATTGTTAATAATTTTTATTATCAATATTATTAAAATAAAATGAATATTTTTATCATTTTTATTTTTATCATCATGATTATTACTACCATTATTATTTTTAACATTATGTTATAAATAATTAATTAATGACGTTGTTAATGTTGCGGATAATAGTATTATTATTATTAAATATGTTTTGTCATTAATCATTATTACTGTTATTAAAATGGTTATTTAAAATTATTACTATTAATTATTATTAAAATGATATGAATGACTTTATTGTTTTTTATCACTATGATGATTATTTATTAGTATAAGTATTATTATTATTATTATTATCATTATTATTTTATATTACTTATTTTTCTTTTTTCCCCCTCTTCTTTATGGTTTCATTGTTTTTTTCCTCCCTCTCGTTCCTCCTCACTCACTGCATGCGACTCACCCTCAGCGTTCAGCGTGAACCAGCCCAGTGCATCCTCCACCCTCGCTACAGCTATGGTGCACACAACCTCCCTCTTCCATGATCCGCCTTGTTCCCTCCAGCTCGCCCACTCCCTCGGCCTCGCCTCCGCCTGCACTCTCACTACAAGTCCCTACCGCCTCGCATATCGACCTACACACATCCTTCACCCGCAGCGCGACCCGCCACCCCATGCCACCTCCTTGCGCTAGCTCTAGTAGATCCTCCACCCCCCCCCCCCCCCTCCATCACTTTCCCCTATTGCCCAGCCGAAACATCTGGCTCCTCCCTCACCGCCCCCCTGCCTACGCTCGGGCCACCACCACCCTCGACAACCTACTGCGCTGATCCAGCCCTCTTCACCCCCTTCCCCTTCTAGACGGCGCGAGATCCCCCCCCCCCCTTCTTCTTGGAAAAACCCACCGACAGCAGCCTGCTCCTCCTTCCGATGAGTTTCTGATCGCTTATGGCAGTCTCCTTCCGATGCACACATCTCGGGCTGGCGTGTGACCTACCAGCAACCCTCCCCTTACGAGTGTGCACTACCCCTCTAGTATAACTCTCTTCTTTGTTTTATTTTAGTTAGTTTGGAGGTTTATTTGTTAGGGGTCTTTTTAGTAGGTTTATAATGTTTTAAAACCCTCGCAAGGTGGTCTCAAGTTTTTTCGTTTTCACTGCGCTTCAGTTTCGAGGTGAGGGATTCTCCCCACTGCTATGTTTCACATACTCTATTTGGGTTTTTAATTTTGATATGTGTTCAAGTCCTAAATATTTATTTTTTAGTATGTTTAGCCTTACAACGTGGTTTTGAGTTTGTGTCATCATCTCGCTTCGGTTTCAAGGTAGAAATCTCATTGCACTTGCCATTTTTTTAATTTAAGAAACTTTAATTCTATGTCTTTTACACTTAGTATACATGTTAAATATTTTTTGTGCAACCTGTTGGTTAGTCTCTTGGTTTGTGGTCGACATTTGGAGTCTTGTTTGTTATGAAGTTATAGTGGAATTAATTTTAAAGTAGTATTTTGTGCAAAATTGGGTGTTTTTATGTGGAACCTTGTTGTGCCTCTAGATTTTTTTTATAAATGGCTCCACATTATTAAATTATTTTGGTAGTGCGAATTTTAAAAGAGGGTATTTCTGGGGTGCGTTCTATTTCAAAAATGGGTTTCTTTTGATGAATGGGTTGTGTGGTGTGTCGAGTTGTGTATACCAGATGTTTACACACATGGTTTGTAAAGTTAAAAACAAGGTTCAACAGTTTAAATAAAAGTATGGCATGGATATTGGGGTTCATAATTCATTGGGTGTTAAATTGAAATTATTTTATTCAACAATGCATGCCCTATTTTCTTTATAAAATGCACATTTGGATTTTCAGAGTAAAGTGCGATGTAAAATGAATTGTTGGAGTTTATAAATGTATCAGCAGCATGCAGAACAATGTTTGTGGTTCTTTTGTGGTTTTCCAAGTGGTTTGGATTTTAAAAAAGTGTATATTGTGTTTTAGCATGTTTTGGCATTTTATTAAAAATTGTCAGGTCTTGAGTGTGTAGCCTAAACATGTTAAAAATGGTTTTATCAATGTTTGGGTGTGATAAATGAAGTGTTTCCACCTCCCTTTGAAATGTGAATTATTTTTCTAAATATAGATTGTGATTTGGTGCTCGACGACATCTTTTGGCTCTACTTTTTTTTGTACTTGCGACATGTGAACTAGACATGTTGAGAGAATTGTCTGAGACAAGTACTTCACTAGTAGGTTATGGTACTGAATAGTATCCCATAGTAGGCGGATATGTTTGGGTTTATTGCTATGGGATTTTCCCTCGTCCTGCCTGAGAAAGGATGTCCCAGCATTTTGGAGCGTCATATTTCATCGTATGTGGCATGCTACTACAGATGGGGTCGCAGGTATTAGTGTCGTCTGGATTGTTCTTGATCTCTTGGATTTGCCTATGTCTAGTGTTACTTTTACCTATTGAACTGTTATGATGATACTAGCAAACCTATTTAAATTACCCTTCTGGTATCTGCCTTGGTACCCTTGTGTGGTGATTTTCATGAAGAGTTACATTTTTGATTTCCAACTCCTATGATAATTTTTTCAAAAGAAAATGTGTCCCAAACCATTTTTTCTGGTTTTTCAAATGACTAAGGGCAATGGTTTGTACATTTCTTTCAAATAAAAATTATAGAAATGCATATTTTAATACATTGTAGTTCAAGCATAGAATTGATGTTTCTTAATTTTAATGGTAGTGCATTGGGAATAGATATCGAGCTAGCCTACTGAGTTTTAATACTCACGCCTATAGTTCTTTTCTTTTTTTAGTGTTTATGCAGGCTACAACATGAGTGTGCTCGCCTTGGGCGACGCTTGATAGTTGAGTCAGTGAGTGACCTGCGGGGTGACACAAAGTTAGTTCGGAAATCGATTTTGGTTAATTTTATTTTCTTTCATTCTTGTTTAGTCACTTTACCTAGTTTATTTATTTTGCGTTACTCTGTATTACTTATATTGTTTTATTTATTTGTATTGGGCGAAATCGTTCCCAAGATCTCTGTTGATGCCCTGGCGCTTGTCGCTAGCCTGAGAGGATTAGGAATGCCTCTCAGACCATGTCACATATTGGCTTAGGTGAGCGGTTCAAGGTCAACCCAGGTTGGTTCAGGACACTGTATTTGAGAATATGTGATTAGGTTAATTACTTTTTAGTATGAGACTTTAAGAGTAGTCGATGTTATTTAGAGATAAATGTTAAGATTTTCCATGGAAGATTATGTGATCAAATTATTCATACTTTTTTGTTTTAAATCTTAGTTTCGATTAGTTTGAAGAATTTTAAGGATATTTTTTTATTGAATGGTATTTCGTTAACTTTGGGTACTATTTGTTGAATTTTTGGAGATTATGAGTAGTATTTCTTTTTAAAAATGATTATCCATTTTGGGGATTATCTACTCTCATACCAACCATATTGGTTTTGGTTAATGTATACAGATAATGGAAATATATAGTTCATTTTTTTATTATGTGATTCTCTAGAAGTTGATTCTAGAGCTTTGGATGTGACCAAGTCATCCTGAATACTCCTCTTTTAGAGAAAAAGTGAATTTGTGGTAGAAATTTTATTAAAGGGTGAAACACTACTTTTCAAGTAAATATATTTCCTTATGATCTTTGTCTAGGTAGTAATAAAATTATTCAACTCTATGAAAATGTTCTTGAAGGAAAAAAATGTTATACCCCTACTTTACTCAACAGACTTTTACCCAACCACAAATTTATGGTAGTGTGGTGGTTAAATTTCTGTGATCAGGTTCTCTATCAATATTTAATAATCTATGAGAGTTAGTTTCTCTTCCATATTCATGTTTCCCTACATGGAGTCCTAGTATGTGTTATCTCGGGTAACCTTTTCTACATCTCTTACTTTCTTCTAAAGTGATAGTTTTATTAACTCTTTTTCCGATGTGAGAATTTCAATGAAGTTTCCAAGCCTAATTTTAAAATTACGAGGACGCAATTTTCAAAAGGGTAGAAGGATGTAATGACCAAGGTATTAATCGTATAATACTTTTGATTTCTATTAATACTTATAAATATGATATTGATTTTATGTTAAATGGAAGGCTTTTTCTGATAGCATACTAGACACGTAACAACGGGATTCTCTGAAATCTTACATTGCACACAACATTGAGTTATACTGAAAAATAATAAAATAATATTATTATTATTTTAAATAGAAGCTAATGCCTATAAATTAGAATGGATAGAATGAATAGTATAAACTAAATTTTTAAATACGGTTTACACAAGTTTAAATAATGATTCATTGGTTACCAAATTTATTAGAAATGAAAAAAAACCAATTGAATATAATGGATATGTTTTAATGAAAACCTATTTAAAAGAGAATAACTGTGTTTTTATATAACTCCTTATGGATTTTTATTTAATAAAAAATATATGATATATATGATATATATGTTTTTAAATTCTTCTTATATGATTTTTGGATATGACATAAGAATAAATTCATTTTTTCAGATAAAAGAAGTGTTTTTTCTAAAAATGCAGTTTTACCGCCTTTTGATGGAAACCCATTTTTAAATCAAGTTTTGAAACCATTATATGTTTTATTTGATAAATTAAAATTCTTATTTAAATAAAAACATTACAATTTACTTTGGATGAAATTTTGGTATTTTTCTACTGAAGTTCATTTTTTAAAAAATAGTGAACAATACTGCATTTTAATTCAAAACTATCTTTTTATCTAATTTATTTAAATTTTTATATTATACATTTAAATATTTTTAAAGTGTAATTGAATTATATTTTTATAGATTAATCCAATTTTGCTTATTTTAGTTAATTTCACTTTGAAATTGGATATAAACGCATGTTAATCTTTTGGTAGTTCTTACTTCTTAAAAACACGTTTTTTAGTTTGGACAACTGGAATTATTTTTAAATTCATTTCTAAAACTTATGTAATTTTGAATTTGGAAAAATAGATTCCATATTTGGAATCAGGAGGTCCAAATTTCATAAATAGGTAACTTTTATTTTTAGACATTACAAATAGTAACATCAGTAAATATTTTATTTACCATGGTTAAAGGGTAAATCTGGTAGATAAGGGTAAAAAATAATATTATAATAATATTAAATTATACTAACATGTTTCATAACTATATTTTATGATACATTTCCGACCATGGTAATCCTTGGGTTGATTTTGGGACCCCATGGTGGCACTTTTAAGTGAAAATGACATTTTTTAAAAATTAATTTAATGTTAAGGAAAATGTAACATAAACATATATCTTTTAGTAAAACAATTTTTATATGTTGTTATATAATTGATATTTTATACTATAAATAAGTATTAGATAGATAAAAATATTTCATACATTATTGTATTTTATTTATAATTTTTAGACAATAATTAAATTAATTTAATTACGACAGAATGATGATGCACTGATTGCTTCATTAATAACGAATCCAATAAATGATATTATTAATGTTAAAATAAATATAATTTGGTTTTTTTAATATCATAAATGAATTTTATGGATTATATATACATTTTATCTTTGTATTAATGAAATTTTTGGAATCAATCAAGTTGTTATGGATTTTTAAGAATTTGTGATATTAATAGTGTAAAATTGACATAATTAATATATTAAAATATAAAATATTTTATTAAATATTATATAATTCCAAAAAATATAATATTTGAAAAAATAGTTATCAAACGTCTAAAATTTTATTATTTACTCTTTAATTGGAAATTTTCCATTATTTGGTAACTATTTTAACTATGAAAGTGTTAAATGCTTGATAAAATGGTACAAGTAAAAAGGGGTTAAATAAAAAAGATAAGGATTAAAAAATATCCAAAACTTGTAAAATTATTATTAGATTATATTATTCCAAAAAATAGTTATTTTATCTTATAATTTAATTAATTTTGGACCTGTTGAAATGGAAAATCATTTTATAAAAAAATAATACTTTCAAAATTTCCTAAAGAGTCTATCCTCCCCCTAATAAAAGGTTATCACCTCTAACACATTACTCACACCTCTCAAGCCCCTTGGATCATCTAACCTATACTCCAATAATCTCTCAACATCCCTATATTTCTTTTAGAACCCTTCCCTTAGGAATAAGGAAATTCAATAGATCCCTTTGGCTCAAATAAAAAAAAGATACTTGATTTGAGATAATATCTTCTCTCAAGTTTCATTACATTATTTTTCCTTCTACACTCCATGATTTCTTCTTATTATATGTTTGCATAACAAAAATAGTATCCTTTTTGTACTAGGTTGTTTTTATGAGAATTATTCTAACTACATTTATACACAACTCCGTATAATGGGTATAGAGCATACTATTTCTATGGACAGTGAACTACTGCCTCACGAAATAATGATTGTTTAATCTCCTCAAACCACCTCTTACTATGACCATTATGATGGAACCATAATTATATAAGATATATATTATATTTATTTTATATATATTCTTCTTTAATTATAATTTAGAACATAGCTTTATGCTTTTAATGTTGTATAATTATGATAATTCCATTTGATGAAGTGCAGAGTACCACCCACACAAAGTGATAAGGGTCGTTCATGCTATACATGGAACATATAAAGGATGGAATTAATGAACATATGTAACATATAAAAAATAAATATTATACTATAATTATAATATATTTATGTACCATTTAGTTTTGTTTTCTTTAAATATGAAAAATAAATGAAAATAGCGTTCTTGCGTATGTACGGCCTAATGTCTCCAGGAACGGTGCATTTCAATTCTTATATCCAAATGTTATGGACTATGATAAATACATATATACTGGATATATATGATATATATGATATCTAAATCATGAATATCATTCTGGAGATAATTTAATTTTGACCACATGGATAGTTTATGATTATAAAAATTTGATTTCGGACTCATGTTCTGTAGATTGACAAAATGTCTCATATGAAATTAATTAATTAACTAATTATTATAGAAGGTAATAAGTGATATAAAAGGAATAACTTTTATATTCCTACTTTTATCATCATACTTTTACCCAACCATAAATTTATGGTATTTTGGTGGTTATCTTTTTGTGATCAAGTACTCTATCACTCTCTAATAATCTATGAGGGTTAGTTTCTCTTCCATATCCATGTTTTCCTACATGGGATCCTATTTTGTGTAATCTCATGTGACCTTTGTACTAGTCTTTATTTCTTTTAAAGTGATATTTTTATTGACTCTTTTTCTGATGTGGTACTTTCAATAAAGTTTCGAAGCCCAATTTTAAAATTGTGAGGATGTAATTTCCAAAAGGAGGGTAGAGTGTAATGACCCAGTTATTTCTAGAATAATACTTTTGATTTATATTAATAATTATGAATAAGATATTAATTTTGAGTTAAATTAGATTATTTTTATGATAGCATATTTAACATGAAATAACGGGCTTCTTTGAAGTCTTACATTGTACACAACATTGAGTTATACTAAAAAATATACAATATTATTATTATTATTTTAAATGGTAGTTAACGCCTAGACATTAAAATTTATGGAATGAATAGTATAAAATAAATTTTTAAATATGGTTTAAAAATGTTTAAATAATGATTCATTAGATACCAAATTTATTAGAAATGTAAATAAAAACCAATTGAATATAATGGATGTGTTTTTAGGAAAACCTATTTAAAAGTGAATAATTTTTTTTTCATATCTCTCCTTATGGATTTTTATTTAATGAAAATATATTATATCTATTCAATGTAATTTTTTAAATTCATATTATATGTTTTCTAGATATGACATAAGAATAAATTCATTTTTTTCGTAAAAAAGAAGTATTATATCTAAAAATACATTTTACCACCTTTTTGATATAAAACCATTTTTGCATCTATTTTTTTACACCTTTATATGTTTTATTTAAAATATTAAACTTCTTATTTAGAATCGGAACATCAAATTTTACTTTGGATAAAATTTTCATATTTTTCTACCAAAGTTCATTTTTTAATGAATAGTGAAAAATACTGCATTTTAATTCAAAATTACCTTTTTATCTAATCTATTTATATAGTTATATTGTATTTTTAGTTGGTTTTAATGTTTAATTGTATTATGTTTTTATAATTAAATCCAATTTTGTTCATTGGAAGTAATTTCACTTTGAAATTGGACATAAACTCATGACAATCTTTTGGTGGTTTTTTACTTCTTAAAAATACGCTTTTTTGGACAATAGGAATTACTTTTAAATTAATTTCTACAACTTATGTTTTTTGAATTTGAAAAAATGGATTTCATATTTAGAATCAGGAGGACCAAATTGTGTAAATAGGTAAATTTTATTTTTAGACATTATGAATTGTAACATTACTAAATATTTTATTTACCCTGGTTAAAGGGTAAATCAGGTAAATAAGGGTAACAAAATAATATTATAATAATATTAAATTACCCTAACAAGTCTCCTAACCATATTAGATGATACATGTCCAACCATGGGCATCATTAGGTCAATTTTTGGACCCCATGATTCCACTTGTAAGTGAAAATTACATTTTATAAAAATTAATTTAAGGTTAAGGAAAATGTAACATAAACATATATCTTTTAGTAAAACAATTTTTATATGGGGTTATATAGGTGATATTTTTGACTGTAAATAGTTATTATAAAGATAATTATATTTCCTAAATTATGGTATTTTATTTATAAATTTTAGACATCAAATAAAAATTTTAATTATGACACAATGATGATACAGTGATTGGTTCATTAGTAAAGGATTCAAATAAATTATATTATAAATGTTAAAATAAATGTAATTTGATTATTTTAATGTCATCCACGAATTTTATAGATTATATTTACATGTTATCTTTTTATTAATAATGTTTTTTGAATAAATCAATTTTTTATAGTTTTTTAAAAAGTCAATATATGAATAGTGTCAAAATTGATATAATTCATATTTTAAAATATAAAATGTTTTATTAAATATTATAAAATTAAAAAAACTACGATATTTGGAAAAATAGTTTTAATAAGTCTAAAATTTTATTATTGACTATTTAATTGGATATTTTTCATGTTTTGGTAACTATTTTAATTCTCAAAGTGTTAAATTCTTGATAAAATGGTAAGAGTAAAAGGGGTTAAATAAAAAAGATACGGATTAAAAAATATCCAAAACTTGTCGAATTCTTATTGTATGATTTTATTTTGAACAATAGTCATCATAAATTTGCATTTAATTAGTTCTGCACCTTTGGAAACCAAAAATATTTTTTAAAATAATACTTTTAATATTTCCTAAAGTGCCCCCCCCCATAAAAGGTTATCACCTCTAACCCGTTACTCACACCTATCAAGCCCCTTGGATCATCCAAACTTTGCTTCAATAAGCTCCCAACATCCCAATATTTCTACTATAAGTCTCTCCCTATGCAGAAGGAAATTCAAGAGATCCCTTTGGCTCAAATCAAAAAAAAAGTTCTTAGTGAAATGTTGATATTTGCAATATTTTATGTATTATGATTATAAAGTGGTACTTGGACATATGATGAGTGGTTATGTGATAAACCAAATGATGAGTGGTTATGTGATAAACCAAGGACTGGTGGTTATGTTATAACCTCCAATTAATTGGGTATTTAAGTCATCTGTATGACCATTCTATTTGTAAAAATGGTTTCTAGAAGTCAACCATATGGTTACTACTTTTAAGTATGATTATGTCTGAATGTTACCTTTTATATGCTATACGTTGTTTTCTATATGCTTAATGGTAATATTTTGGTTTAAAAAAGGGTAAGAAATGAGCTTATATTTAGTGAAGTATTTATTCTACTTCATTAAGGTGAAAAGTATTACTTTATGATAATGTTTTCATGGTTTACTCGTTGTTTTGAAAACTAACAGTTTTCTTCTTTATGTATTCCTAACTGAGCTTTGTATGCTCATACCAGGTTTTTAAAATGTTTTTCATAGTACTTAAGGTTGAATAGGGTCAATAATGGGATCATGGAAAAGTCATGATGTTTAAAACAAGGAACTAAATATGTTTCCTTTCTTTTAAGAGTTTTTATTTTATGAAAAAAATGGATATTGAGTAGAAGTGCCTACATATAATATTCAAGATGTTTTTGTATAAGTTATAACCTAATTCTCTAAAGATCTAAACCTGAAAATATCCTCAATGTGAATTATTAACTTAATTCAAGATTATGTAATGTTTAAGGCTCGGTCCTTATAGTTGGTATCATAGGCCGGTTTAGATAACTTTTGAGGTTATGGTCTTATTTAAGAATAAGTTACATAACCATAATGGTTAGCATATTAGAAAGAGTCATCGTTATTTTACATAAATCAAATGAGTTTAAGATAGCATGAATAAATATATATTAGTTCTTACCCTCCTCCTAAGATAGTAAATGATTATTTTACTAATATACTCACAGTAACATTTTTGGTTTTAGTAAATGGCTTGATCTAGCAGGCACCAAATTAAAAGTGGATGTGAAGGAAAATGTGGTGGTTTCGTAAATGAGCAACTGAATAAAATGGGAGCAGCAATGAGAACTCTTGTGGTTATTCTTAAACAACTATATGGATTTATGATTGACCACTTGAACCTTGCTGATTTTTATAAGGAATCATATATACAAGAAACGAGTCCCAATGAAAGTTTAGATAATAATCATAAAGGTAATTATATGAGAAAACATAAGATTTAAGGATGTGGAAAGAAACAACTAAGAATATTATTCAAAGGTACGGAAAGATGTTTCAAATGTGGTAATGAAGGTCATAAATCAATAACCTACCATGGAAAAAGAAAGCATCTTGTTGAATCCAAGAAAGAGAAAGAATTTCTATATGAGATTATATTTTCCTTCTTTATATATTCATAACTGAGCTTTTTATGTGTAGCCCTAATGTTTTATATGTGAAAAAAAATTTCAAGAAAGAATTATCTTTTCTTGTGTGGACATAATGGATAACCTTAGGGGTTCATATGACCATTTTTTTGGGGTGATTAATGGTTATTAAATTTTGTGATGAAAAATAGAAGGAATTAGATAAAGTTTCAGGATAAAATAGATTACGGTTATTTTTCGAAGAAATTATCTTATTTTTTAGAATGTTATAAGAATGATATGGTTTTAGAAAAAGGGTAACCCACGGGATGGGTGAAAACCCATCTTGTCCAGCAAGGCCATGGGAATCGAACCCAGAACCAAAGGGTGTGATAAAAAAAATTATTTAATATTTTATTGATAATAAATGATATAAATTCCTTAAATTATGCTAAATATGATCAATTATGAAATATTTGGGATTAGATCAATCATTTTCAAATTTGATGAAAAATCCAGTTTTACCCTTTTAAAATCCACCGTATTATTTCGGAAATAAATATTTTTCTGAAAAATATTTTGAATTAAAATTTTGTAATTGTTTTTTTGACTTGATGGGATACAATTTCTATTAAGGACATGGGAGCTGGATCATGCATTTTAGGGGAGTAAATCGGTCACGAAGACAAAGCTGGACAAAACCATTCAGATTGGACATTACTTCACCATTTGGGACGTATCTTCTACATACGAGCTTGGATTGAGCCCAAATGCTGAGGGAAGCTCAGGCACATAATTAAGAACAAATCATTATGCTCTAAGGCCGGCCAATTCACGCATTTTGGAGGTCAACTATGTTGTTCCACATGGAATAAAATATATGGCAGAGTTTTAATTTCACACTTAAAAAAGTTATGTAACCCTAGCCCTCACAAACTCTATTTAAAGGGGGTTTTCACTATTTGGGAAGTCTTTTATAGTATTTGAGAATTTTTTCCCGAAAGGGTGTCTCTTGGGATCCCCTCACAACTCTTGTAATAAGTAAGGCTTTGTGCAAACCTCTCTTCCAAAAAGGCTCTCCTCTCCCACCTTCTTTTTGTATTTCTTTTCTTTCTTGTTTGTATCGTGAATTTTTATTCAATTAATATTATGTGTTCTTCCATTTTATTTTTATATTAATCTTTATAATTGGGTTGGAATCAAGAGTGGAGACATGATTGGGTTATACCCTTTCAATCCTTGGCCCATTCAAAACGTCTCCACGATGACCACACCTCCCATGGAAGATTAGTTTTCTTAGCGATCGATCTATATTCTACCCTGTTCATTTAATTATTTTGAATAATTGAGATACTGTAATTAACTTAACATGATCCATGAATTATTTTTTTAAATTATAATAAACTAATCAAGCAATTTAACAATTAGCACAAAAACATGTGTAGTCGATATTTTGTGTAAATTGGGAGAGTGCGATCTTAATCGGTAATACAAGACCACACGGGATAAATTTGTAGAGTTCAAATATAATACCTAAACACAATTCATCCTCATTTACAGAATGGATATGTGCTCTAATTAACCACTGATCATAAGATAACCTTATAACAATAATCAAATTAGGGTTCTGCGATTGCGTGTTCTGAAGCTAGCATAGAGTTTAAGTAAATTCAACTTTGTTGGTTATGTTAACTCTTGTAGGGTTCGAGGGTTAACAAATTAGGGGATCATAATTAATTGGATATTTACTTAAATTATAATTATTAACAATTAAATGAATAAGTATATTTAGATCGATTATTCCTTTTAAATATTTTATAAATAAACATCTTTTTATTGTGTCATTTTAATCAAAATTCATTTCAAAACTAAAAACCAAAAAAATACAATCTTCTTCCAGAAAACTTCTTCAAGATTTATAAAATATAAACAATCCCCATCCTTTCAAGTATTGTTTTAATTGTATTATATTTTATTTTTAGAATACCTTTAAGAAGTTGTCTTAATTTACTTCCTCCTTTGAGAAACGACCTTGGTCAGCCACTCTGCTACACCTAAGTACCCAAAAACCACTAATCATTTGAGGGCGCCCATGATAGCGCTCTTTCAAATTGGCACTATTTCTGGGAGGAAATTAATTATTTCATCCAATTAGAGGTATTTATTTTATTTTACATTTTATTCACTTCCTATCTTCTTTATTCCTTCTTTACCCAATCTGAATTTGTATTTTCTTCTTCTTTTATTTTCTTCTATTTCTTTTTGGATCATCAACTCAAACTTATAATTTTTATTTTACTATAGTCCACTTTCCTTCTTTTCATTTTTATTTGATTTATGACACAAAATAATCCCAACGATCTCTTAGATCATGAACCAGAGATTGAACGCAGACATTCTCAGTCTACAGGAAGTTTCAACATTCAAATAGTAGGAGAATTTCTCCACTCCAAGAACATTGAAATTTGAAATACTTCCAAATAAACCATAAAATAAGAACCAATGGCTGAAAATAATGGAAATGAAATTAATAGAACTATTTTATAATTGGATGCACCAGATATTAACTATCAACCAAATTGTATTGCATACCCAAATCTCAAATCGGACTTTGAACTGAAATATGGGTTAATTCATCTTCTTTAAAAAATTCATGGATTATCTGGTGAGGATCCCAATAAACACCTTAAAGAATTTAATGTTTTTTTCTCAGCCCTTAAACCTAGAAATGTTTCTGATGATAAAATAAAACTAAGAGCATTCCCATTCTCACTTGATGGAGCTGCAAATGACTGGATGTATTATTTACAACCTGAAGATGTAACTTTTTGGAACAATTTAAATCATATTTTCTCGCAGAGATTTTTTCGAAAATCAAGGACCACTTCCATTCATAAATAGATCTCTGGGATCAAGAAAGCACAAGGGGAGTCAATGTATGAGTACTGGGAGCGATTCAAGAAGTTGTGTGCAAGGTTCCCACATCACCAAATCAGTGAGCAACTACTCATCCAATAATTCTATGAAGGACTCACACCTATGGAGAGAAGCACGGTGGATGCTATGGCTGTAGGAGAATTGGTGGACAAGACACCAGTAGTTTCACGTGCATTGATCGAAAAAATGTCCCAAAACTCCCAATAATTTGGCGATCGAGGTACACCACATGTCAGGGGAGTACATCAGGTAAGTCCATCTTCTCTTGAAAGTAATTTGATTGATACCAATTTGGAAGAATTGATAACTATGGTGAGGCATATTTCTTTGGCACAAAAGACATCCCAACCCCCTCCTTCAAGGCCTTGTGTCATTTTCACTAAGACAAGACACCCAACTGACTGTTTCCCATAACTACAAGAGACAGAGGATAGCGCAGCAGTATTCCTAGGGAGACCATATCAGCAGCAACAATAGACATACCCCCAAAAGAAGTTTGGTTGATTTGGTCTAACATACAACCTAGGGTTGAAGGATCAATCGGCGATAAGGTATGGCTCTGGACAACAACAAAGGCGCCCTTTTCAACAAAACTTCCACCAGCCTCCACCTTACGAGCAAGGTTTCCAACAATCCCAAAAGGGATTTGAAGCCCAAACGTCAACAAGCCAACAAAAATGAAATCCCCCATCAAAGGTAGATTCTAATTCTGATGATATTTTGAAACAAATTGTTCTTAATCAACAAAATGAACTGAAGGGTCAAGGTTCGGAGCTGAGGGAGTTGAAGACACAAATGAGCCAGATTTCCACTGCCCTCCATGAACTGGTAAGTAAGAATTCTGTAAATCTAGCATCCCAACCTACTCCAAATCCCAAGGGGAATGTCAGTTCCATCACATTGAGAAGTGGGAAGCAAACAACTGATGCTTCTCCACCTAACATTCCACCTGGATTCACCTCAAATCTGGAGAAGTCGCAATCCATACCAACTAATGAGAAATCCAAGGAGAAAGATAAAGGTAAGAAAAAGATTGATTATTTTCCTCCCAAACCCCTTACATTTCCAAATAGAGTTGTACAAACCATGAATATGGATGAAGAGGCAATGCAAAAAATAAGTTTTGGATACATTCAAGCGTGTGGAGATCAACATCCCTTTACTTGAAGCCATTAAGCAAATCCAAAGGTATGCAAAATTTTTAAAAGAACTTTGTACCAATTGAAGAGGGATCAAGGGAAATGAGAGGATAAATCTTGGAAGGAATGTGTCAGCACTCACTACACCAACTCTAGAAATGCCGACAAACTGAAGGGGTCCAGGTACATTCACCATCCCATGCACCATAGGAGAGTTTCACTTTTTTAATGCACTTTGTGATTTGAGAGCTTCCATAAATGTGATGTCTCACTCTGTATTCTCTTCTTTGCAGGTTGGTGAGATGAAGCTGACAAGAGTAGTGGTGTAGTTGGTAAATAGAGCTACAGCATATCCAGCGGGAGTCCTTGAGGATGTACTTGTCTGGGAAAGAGACATGATCTTCCTAGCAGATTTCTATGT
This sequence comes from Viscum album, assembly GCA_963277665.1. NCBI lineage: Eukaryota > Viridiplantae > Streptophyta > Magnoliopsida > Santalales > Viscaceae > Viscum > Viscum album. The sequence goes on from CAUJRU010000930.1 coordinate 235,483, forward strand.
GCTTAACATGGAGGATGATTAGGTAAGTTATCATGCTCCCATTATCTTAGGTACCTCAAAACAGAAAAAACTTTCATAAATGTCAATGAGGGTACACTTTCCATGGAGTTTGGGGATGAATTTGTGATATTTAATGTTATGGATTTTACGAAGTACCCCTTAGAGGATAATTATACATTATTTTTCTCCCATTTTGAACCAATAAATAAAAACCCCATGGAAATTGATTGTTCTATGCTTAGAGAGATTATGAGTATTGGTTCTAGTTTTATGTCTATGAGTACTTCCACACCTATTTATAATGCCCAAGACTCTCTTAGATTTTATTTTTAAATGGAATCATATTCTAATTTGGATCATGTGAACTCTTATTATGACATGAATATTGAGTATGCTGATGGATTTGATGCTTTATTGTCTTATTTTGATGATGTATATTCTAAAACTAATTCTCTTTGTGCACGAATTTTCGTTCCTTCTATGTCTTCATCCATAAACCACCCCCTACACTGGAACTCAATCCATTGCCACCAAATCTCAAATACTCATACTAGTTGAGTGGTGGGAAATTTCCTGTTATCATTGCTAACAATCTCCCTTTTGAACATGAAAAAAAACATTTGAATATTTTGAGGGAGAACATTAGGGAAATCAGATGGACCTTGGCTGACATATCAGGTATTAACCCCTCCATTTTCATGCAAAGGATTATTTTGGAGGATGAGGCTAAGCCGGTGAGGCAACCACAAAGGAGACTCAATCCAACCCTTCTGATGGTTATTAAAAAAGATGTTGAAAATTTCTCGAGGTAGGTATAATCTATCCCATTTCAGATTCTCAGTGGGTAAGTCCTATTCAGATTGTGCCTAAGAAAAGTGGTGTTACTGTTGTTAAAAACAAGAAAGATGATTTAGTTCCAATGAGGGTGAAAAATAGTTGGCGTGTGTGTATTGATTATAGGAAACTAAATCAATCTACTCACAAGGACTATTTCCCCTTCCCATTTACTGATCAAATGCTTGAAAGACTAGCTGGGAAAACACACTACTATTTCTTGGATGGATTTTCTAGATATTTCAGGATCCTATAGCTCTAGAGGATCAGAAGAAGAATACATTCACGCATCCCTTTGGCATGCTTGCCTACCGAAGGATGCCATTTGGACTTTACAACGCCCTAGGTTCCTTCCAGAGATGCATGGTGAGTATTTTTTCTGATTTTATTGATTCCTTTATGGAGGTATTTATGGATGATTTTACAGTGTATGGATCCTTGTTTGATGAATGTCTAAGTAGTTTGGGAAAGGTGTTGATTCGTTGTATTGAGAAGAATCTGGTTTTGAACTTTGAAAAGTGTCATTTCATGGTAGATCATGGCATTGTCTTGGGGAATGTAGTGTCAAAACATGGGATAGAGGTTGATAGATATAAGGTAGATATTATTTCATCCTTATCATATCCTTTATGTGTGTGTGATGTTAGATCTTTCCTAGGGCATGAAATATTTTATCGGCACTTCATCAAAGATTTTAGTAATATTGCTCTTCCTATGTGACGATTACTTAAAAAGGATTATGATTTTGTGTTTGATGATTCTTTCAGGACTTCCTTTGATGAGATAAGAATGTTTCTAGCTACTCCACTGATCATATAGCCCCCACGGTGGGAGATTCCTTTTGAGCTTATGTGTGACGACTCCAACTTCGTGGTTGGAGCTGTCTTATCTCAGAGGGTTGAGGGATGTTCACATGTGATTGACTATGCATCGAGGACACTGGATTCAGCCCAATCAAACTACAAAACCATGGAAAACGTGTTTCTTGCTGTCATATTTGCTTTAGATAAATTTTGTTCATATTTATTATGCTCTAAAGTAGTTGTTTTTTCTGACCACGCAGCTCTGCGGTACCTCTTAAAGAAGCTATACCCAATTCCCAGACTTATCCAATGGATTCTCCTTCTTCCAGAATTTGATATTGAGATAAAGGACAAGAAGGGGTCAGAAAACCTAGTGAAAGACCACATGAGTAGGCTTACTCACACACTAGAGGATGACACCTTGGACCAGGTACCACTTCAGGACACTTTCCCCGATGAACATCTTTATTCCATCTTAGGTATGCATCCTTGATATGCTGATTTAGTTAACTACCTTGTTGCATCTAAAATCCATGCAAATTTAAAGAAACATCAAGTCGAAAAGTTAAAGAGTGAGTTGAGATTTTATGTGTGGGATGATCCATACTTATGGCACATGTGTAGTGACTAAGTTATTAAAAGGTGTGTTCCTGATCATGAGTTTGGGTCTATTTTACATTTTTGGCATACACTTGCTTGTAGTGGACACTTTGGACCCCAACGGACTGCTAGGAAAGTTTTAGATTCTGGATTATATTGGCCTAGCTTATTCCATGATTCCCATGTGTTTTGTAGGTCATGATCTCGTTGCCAACACACTGGGAACATTTCTAGGAGACATGAGATGCCCCAACAACCCATACTATTCTGTGAGATTTGTTATGTATGGGGCATATCTTTTGTGGTTCCTTTTCCTAGTTCATTTGGGTTTTTTTATATTTTGGTTGCTGTTGATTATGTGAGTCAATGGGTGGAGGCTAAGGCCACCAGGATTGAGGATTCTCATGTTGTAGTGGACTTTGTCAAGACACATATTTTTTGTAGGTTTGGAGTACCAAAGGCCATCATCAGTGACCAAGGTACACAACTCTGCAATTGGAATTTGACTTGCCTCCTTTGGATGTATGGGGTGACTCCCAAAACATCAACACCATACTACCTTCAAACAAATGGGCAGGCTGAGGTTTCAAATCATGAGTTGAAACAAATTTTAGAGAAAACCATGAAGCCTAATAGGAAGGATTGGAGAAAGTGCTTAGATGATGCATTTTGGTCTTATAGGATAGTATACAAGTCACCCATTGGTATTTCCCCATTTTGGATTGTTTTTGGGAAATCATGTCATCTCCCCATGGAGGTTGAGAATCAGGCTTATTGGGCTATAATGAAATGTAACATGGATTTGGCCCAAGCTGGAATCCAAAGGAAGATGAAAATTCAAGAGCTTGAAGAGATTTGATTGTCTTCATATGAGATCTCAAGGCTCTATAAGGAAAGATCAAATACAGCTCATGATAGAATGATCCAACAAATGTAGTTTCATATTGGAGAGAATGTCCTTCTCTATAGTTCACGACTGAAGCTGATGCCTGGTAAGTTGCATTCCAGATGGTTAGGTCCTTATGTTGTGACTAATGTTTTTCCTTATAGTGCAGTGGATATAAAACAAGAGGACCAAAGAAGGAGCTTTACAGTAAATGGAAAATGTTTGAAGAGATACCTTGAGGGACTTCCTACTGATGCAGTGGATTTTATCACACTGCATGACCCCATCATCACTTGAGCACATCAGGTTGTTCCTAACCCTTTAATTTTTTTATTCTTTGTCCTATTTAAAATTATACATTTCATGTGCATATATCATCTCATGGGTTCACATTGAGGACAATGCAATATTTTAAGTGTGGGGTAGGGAACCTTTTAGTTTGGTAATTTCCATTATTTTCCTATTAAAAAAACAAAACAAAAAAATTCGGTGTTTTTTAAATTTTGTGTGTTTATTTTTCAATTTTTTATGTGTTTTTGAAACTTTTGAGCTAAAATGATTATCATCACCATTTTTAAATCCATATCAATAAGTGAAACAATTTATCCATTGAAACTGAGCTTAAATGAATACTAAAAATGACTTTGTTTCAAGTTCAAATATTTAGTAATTTCATGAAAAGTACACTTAATTTTGAATCACATGCCATATATCGCCGTTTTTATATGTGAAATCACTTTCCTGTGAAGCTTATGAACAATTATTTTAATATTCTTTACATTAACCTCACATATTGATAGAACCAAAAAATTCTTGATTTAACCATAATTTGATTTATTCCTGTCAAAACTTGAGGGTTTGAGGTAATTATGTTTAAATGATTGAGGAATTTGTTTGGTTTGAAAGCCCCTATTTCAAATAATCCTTTTCTATAATGGCCTACCTTGAACATTTAATCCTTGTAGCCCTTAGAAGCCCTGAAAAACCTATTAGGTTAGCCACATTACAAGAAAATTTTCACTATTCAACCAACTCTTGAAGTGAAATTGCATAATCTAATTAAACATAAGTGTGGCGGAGTTGTCTTGTGTTAAGCTACGACATTCTGTGATACTTTGGGTGGAAATTTAAATTCTGAAGAGATGTGTTTGTTGCAGAAAATAATCATTTTATTGAATGTTGTGCCTTTTTTGGAGTTTTCATGACAAGTGAAGTTGTACCTTTCTAGAGCTTCTGAAAAGAAAGAAAGTTGTGCTTATCTGGAGCTTTCACGAAAAACTATTTTAGAGAAGGTTGACATTTTTTTTTCCGAAATGACGAATGGTGTAAACTTTCCATGACTTTTTGTGATGATAGATCTGAATTGATGATAAGGGTATTAATTAGGAGACCATATTTAAGTTGAAATTAGATTAATGCAATTTTGCTTCAAAAAGAGTCAAGCCCTCCTCATTCAGCCTTAGAGTTTTTCACATCTAAATCCTACTAACCGAAAGCCACATAAAAACCCTGAAAATTCCTCATGATAAACATATGTCCATGACTCACATCGGGTGGTGATGTAGGAATTTATCATGACTATGGTGACCCTTGTATGAGTTTTGATGAGAAAGACATTGCAAAAAACAATTTGACATTTATGTGATAAGAGAAAATTCAAGTGAGGTAAGTGATTTGTGCAAGGGAGAATAAATTAAGTGGAAATATATTTAATGATATAAATGAAGAACTTGAAATAATTGTTTTTATGAGGCATGATATCTTTTTTTCTTGGTGTGTAATTGTTGGATATCAAGGATATATGTTTTAAAATTCGTTTTGATTTAATATTGATGTTTACTTGGTATGAGGTTTTGCCAAGGAGTGAAAAGGGTAAGTCTGGGAGAGTTGATAAAACACAATTTTATTGAATATTTTATTGATATTAAATCATATAAATTCCTCACATTATGCTAAATATGATCAATTATGAAATATTTGGGATTAGATCATTCATTTGGAAATTTGATGAAAAATACAGTTTTACCCTTTTAAAATTAACATTAGTATTTCAGGCATAAATATTTTTTATAAAACATTTTGAATTAAAATTTTGAAAATGTGTTCCTGACATTACCGGATAAAAATTATATTTAGGACGTAGGAGCTGGATTGTGCATTTGAGGCGAGTAAATGGGCCATGAAGACAAAGCTGGAGAGAACCATCCAGATTGGACATTACTTCACCATTTGGGCATTATCTTCTTTATCCAGGACGTTCTAGAGCCCATAATTTGAGGGACGCTCGTGGACATATATAGGAATAAATAATTCTTCTACAAGGTCGGATAATTCATCCGTTTTTGTGGTAAACTATGCGGTGAAACATGGAATAAAATATTTGGTCGAGTTTTCATTTCACACTTAACAAAGTTATGAAACCCTAGACCTCAAAAACTATATTTAAAGGGGGTTTTCACTCTTTCGGAAGGCTGTTCGACAATTTGAGAAGGTGTGGCAGAAAGTTTGTCTCTTGGGATCCCCTCACAACTCATGGAAGATGTAAGGCTTTGTGCAAACCTCTCTTCCAAAAAGGCTCTCCCCTCCCACCTCCTTTTTGTATTTCTTTTCTATCTTGTTTGTATCATGAATTTATCTTCAATTAATCTTTTGTATACTTCCCTTTTCTTCTTCTATTAATCTTCTTAATTGGGTTGGAATCAATTGTGGATATTGTATTGGGTTCTACCCTTTCAATCATTTTATCATGAAAAACGTCTCCACGATGACCACACCTCCCATGGAAGAGTAGTTTTCTTAGTGATAGATCTATCTTCTACCCTCTTCATTTAATTATTTTGAATCATTGAGCTACTGTAATTCAATTAATATGAATCATGAGTTGTGTTTTTAAATTATAATAAACTAATCAACCAATTAAACAATTAACACAAAAACACGCGTAGTGGAGATTTTGTGTAAATTGTGAGAGTGCGATCTTAATCAGTAATACAAGACCACACGGGATAAATTTTTAGAGTTCAATTATAATATCTAAACACAATTCATCCCCATTTCCAAAATGGATATGTGATATAATTAACCACTTATCATAATCTAACCTTAGAACAAAAATCAAAGTAGGGTGTTGCGATTGCGTGTTCCGAAGCTAGCCTAGAGTTTAAGTAAATTCATCTTTGTGATTAAGTTAACTCTTGTAGGGTTTGAGGGTTAACAAATTAGGGGATCATAATTAAGTAGATATTGATTTAAATGATAATTATTAATAACTAAATGAAGAGGCAGAGTTAGATCAATTACGCATTTTAAATATTTTCTATAAAAACAACTTCTTATTGTGTCATTTTAATCAAACTTCATTTCAAAACTAAAAATCAAAAAAATACAATCTCCTTCCAGCAAACATCTTCTAGATTTATAATCTATAAACAAACCCCATACATTCAAGTAGTTTTTTAATTATATTCTATTTTATTTTTAGAATACCTTAAAGAAGTTTTTTTAATTTACTTCCTCCTTTGAGAAAGGACCTTGGTCAGCCACTCTGCTGAACCTAAGTACCCAAGAACCACTAATCATTTGAGGGCGCTCGTGACAGTGCTCTTTCAGGGTGACAAGGGCGTATCACCTACAACTAGCCTATGTGAATTACCTGGTTAGTATGCCATATTTTTTTAGTTTAATGGTTTTATTTATCAATAATAATTTTATTTGGGATCTTATGTTTAATCAAATGGATATCCTTATTATAAGAAAATGGTTTGGTGATTAAGTGATAAAGGATATTTTGGAAGATGTTTTCTATTTTTGGAAACTATATTCCTAAATAAAATATAATACTATGGGATTTCATTTTAGGATTAATGGTTGAATTTTTATTTTCGAAGAATCGATGTTTTTATGGTGGAATTATAGCGATTTGGGTTAGTTATGGAAATGATTAACCTATCTTTGAGAATATGTGATTAGGAGAATTACTTTTCTGTATGAGACATTAAGAGTAGTCAATGTTATTTGGAGATAAATGTTTAGATTTTATGTGGAAGATTATCTGATCAAATTATTTATAATTTTTGGGTTTCAATATTAGTTTGGATTACATTGAATAATTTTAAGGACAGTTGTTTATTGAATGGTCTTTTTTTAACTTTGAGTACTGCTTGTTTAATTTTGGATATTAAGAGTATTATTTATTTTTAAAAAGGATTATCATATTTGGGGATTATCTGCTCTCGTACTAACCATTTTGGTTTTGGTTAATGTCTAAAGATAGGGTAATAATATAATTCATTTTTTTATAATGTGATTCTCTAGAAGTTGACTCTATCACTTCAGATGTGACCAAGTCATCTTGAATACTCATTTTTTTGGAGAAATGGTGAATTTGGGGTGTACATTTTATTAAAGGATGAAACACAAATTTTCAAGTAAGTATATTTCCTTATGATCTTATTCTATATAGTAATAAAATTCTTCAACTTTATGAAAATTATCTTGAAGAAAAAATGTTATACGCCTACTTTTATCATCATACTTCTACCCAACCACAAATTTATGGTATTGTGGTGGTTACCTTTCCATGATCAAGTTCTCTATCACTCTCTAATAATCCATGAGAGTTAGTTTCTCTTCCATATCCATTTTCCAACATGAAATACTATTATGTTTTATCTTAGGTGACCATTTTTTCTCTTTATTTCTTTTAAAGTGATATTTTTATTGAATATTTTTTCGATGTGGGACTTTCAATGAAGTTTCCAAGCCCAATTCTAAAATTGCGATGATGCAATTTCCAAAAGGTTGGAAGGATTCAATGACATAGGCATTTCTAGAATAATACTATTGATTTAAATTAATACATATGAATAAGATATTAATTTTAATGTAAAGGGAATGATTTTTCTGATATCGTACTCAACACGCAACAACGGGCATCTCCGAAATCATACATTTCATACAACATTGAGTTATACAGAAAAATGATACACTATTATTATTAATATTTTAAATGGTAGATAACTCCTAGCCATTAGAATAGCTGGAATTAATAGTATAAACTAAATTTTGAGATATTTTTTACACATGTTTTAATTATTATTCATTCATTACAAAATTTATTTTAAATGGAAATAAAAACCAATTGAATATAATGGGTGTGTTTTTATGAAAACATGTTTAAAAAAAATAAATGTGTTTTCATATCACTCCTTATGGATTTTTATTTAATGAAAAATATATGACATATATTAAATGTAAATTTTTAAATTCATCTTATATATTTTCTAGACATGACATTAGAATAAATTCATTTTTTCGGATAAAAGAAGTATTTTTTCTAAAAATGTGGTTTTACCGCCTTTTAATGGGAAACCCTTTTTAAATATATTTTCTCACACCTTTATATATATTATTTGACAAAAAAATTATTATTTGGAATAGGAACATATAAATATACATTGGATGAAATATTGGTATTTTTCTGCTAAAGGTCATTTTTAATGAATAGTGAAAATACTCCTTTTTAATTCAAAATTTCATTTTTATCTAATTTATTTATATAGTCATATTGTACTTTTAGTTGTTTTTAATGCGTAATAGGATTATATTTTTATCATTTAATCATATTTTTTTCATTTTAATTAATTTCACATTGAAATTGGACATAAATGCATGTCAATCTTTTGGTAGTTTTTACTTCTTAAAAACACTTTTTTTGGTTTTGACAATGGGAAATAATTTTAAATTAATTTCTCTAACTTCTGTATTTTGATTTTGAAAAATGGATTCCATATTTTTAATTAGGAGGTAAAAATTGTGTAAATAGGTAACTTTTATTTTTAGACATTATGAATAATAACTTCAATAAATATTTTATTTACCATGGTTAAAGGGTAAATCTAGTAAATATGGGTAAACAATAATATTATAATAATAGTTAATTACCCTAAAATGTGTCCTAACCATATTTAATGATACTTGTCCGACCATGGTCATCCTGGGGTCGATTTTGGGACCCCATGGTGCCACTTATATGTGAAAATAAAATTTTATAAAAATTAATTTAATGTTAAGAAAAATGTAACGTAAACATAAATCTTTTATTAAAATAATTTTTATTTGAGGTTATATATGTGATCATTTCAACTATAAATATAAAATATATATATAAAAAGATTTAATACATTATGGTATTTTATTTTTAATTTTTAGACATCATATAAATAAATTTACTTATGACACAATGATGATGTAGTGATTGCTTCATTAATAAAGGATTCAAATAAATGGTATTATAAATGTTAAAATAAATTTAATTTTGTTATTTTGATGTCATAAACAAATTTTATGTATTATAGTTACATGTTATATTTTTATTAATGATGTGTGTTCGAATCAATAAAGTTTTTATGGATTTTAAAAAGTCATGATATGAATAGTGTCCAAATTGACATAATTCATATTTTAAAATATAAAATATTTTATTAAATATTATAAAATTAAAAAAATATAATATACGGCCAAAAATTTATAATAAGTATAATATTTTATTATTTACTCTTTAATTATATTTGTTTCATGTTTTGGTAACTATTTTAATTCTCAAAGTGTTAAATACTTGATAAAATGGTAAGAGTAAAAAGGTGTTAAATAAAAACGATAAGTATTAAAAAATATCCAAAACTTGTCCAATTATTATTGGATGATTTTATTTTGAACAATAGTCATATTATATTATAATTTATTGATATTTTGGCCATTTTAAATGGAAAATTATTTTATAATAAAATAATACTTTTAAAATTTCTTAAAGATCCCCTTCTCCCCCTAATAAAAGGTCATCACCTCTAACCCATGACTCACACCTCTCAAGACCTTTAGATCTTACAAAAACTTCTCCAATAAGTTCCAAACATCCCTATATTCCTCCTATAATCCTTCCCCTATGAATAAGGAAATTCAAGAGGGCCCTTTGGCTCAAATCAAAAGAAGTTACCCGATTTGAGGTAACGTCTTCTCTCATGTTTCTTTCCATTATTTTTTCTTCTCCACTTACTATGCTCTACTTATTATTTGGTTAAATAAACATAATAGTATACTCAACATACTAGGTTTTTTTATGATAAGTATCCTAAGTACACTTACACACACCTCCATCGAATGGGTATAAAACATACTATTTTTGTGGACGGTGAACTACTGCCTCACGAAATGATGATTGTTCAATATTTTCCTACCACCTATTATGGTGACCATTATGATGGAACCATAATTATATGTGATATTTATGATATTTATTTTATCTATATTATTCTCTAATTCACATTTATAACATACCCTTATGCTTTTCATGTTGTCTAAATACGATAATTTCATTTGAGGAAGTGCGGACTACCGCCCCCTCAATGTGAAATGACTCATTCATGCTATACATGGAACGTATAAAGGATGTAAATAATGAACTTATGTAACATATATAACATATATATTATACTAGAATTATAATATACCTATTTATCATTTAGTTTTCTTTCATTTAAATATGAAAAATAAATGAAAGTAGCGTTCTTGCGTACGTACGACTTACTGTCTCCATAAACGGTGCATTTCATATATTATATCCAAATGCTATGGAATATTCTAAATACATATATAATAGATATATATGATATATATGATATCTAAATCATGAATATCATTCTGTATATAATGGAATTTTTACCACATGGACAATTTATAATTATAACAAGTTCATTTTTGACTCATGTTCCAAACATCGACAAAATGTCTGATGTGAACTCAAATAATTAACTAGTTGTTATAGTAAGAAAATAAGTGCTATAAAAATAATAATAAACTTAAAAATGGTTCTTAATCAATTATAAATTAACTTAAGTTTATTATTCATGATATTAAAGAATGAACGAGTCAATTCAGACACGAGGTAAGGGAATTTCTTAACCCGATTTCCATTCTTTGGGTTGATCTTATACTTGTTTTTCATGTCGTGCTATGATTATGTCTTATGTTAATTTTGATATATTATATTTTATTTATACATTCATTATGTGTACTTATAGTGAATACACATAATTTATCAATTTTATTTACAAAATTATCTTTGTAAGGGACTCAGTCTCAGTCTCCTTTCCTTGAGGCATATTTTAATTTATACATGACTTTCTTTTATATGGTGAATAAAACCTTTTGAATTTTAATTTATTTCAAATGGATAATTTTATCTACAAATAATTTTACTAAATGAAAAAAGGATCATTATTTAACATATACGGAGACAATGACCTCTCCACCTCCATAATTGTTATTTGGCTTCCTGTATAAGCCTTAATGTTTTTTAACGGAAAAAGAAACCCCTTATTCTGTTTTTGGGTGTTTGGTTTTGAAAATTGTTTTTATTTAAATGGATTGAGTATTTCAATATCATGAAATGATTTCTTGTGATTGAAATTAAAATGTTATTAGTTTAATTTTGATGTTTGCAATATTTTATGTGTTATTATTATATAATGGTAGCTAGACATTCGACAGGTGGTTACGTGATAAACCAAATGATGGGTGGTTTCGTGTTAAACCAAGGACAGGTGGTTATGTTATAACCTCAAATGAAAAGTGTATGGAAGTATTATTTATGGATATTCCATTTGTAAGAATGGTTTGTGGATGTCGACCATACAGTTATTCCATTTAATTGTGATTATGTCCCAAGTTTACCTTTTATATGCTATATGTGGTTTTTATGGGATTTATGGTAGTATTTGGGTTACAAAAAGGGTAAAAAGTGAGATTATATTTAGTAAAGTGATTTTTCTACTTCTTTAAGGTGAAAAGTATTAATTTTTGATAAAGTATCCATGGTTTACATGTTTCTTTGAAAACTAACAGTTTTCCTTATTTATGAATCCCTTACTAAGATTTTTATGCTCATCCCAAGTTTTTGAAATGTTTTTCATAAGACTTAAGGTGGAATAGGGTCAATGATGGGATCAATGAAAAGTCATTCTATTTAAAACATAGAACTAAACATGTTACTTTTCTTTTAAGAGTATTTATTTTATGAAAAAAATGCATACTGAGTAGAAGTGTCTATACATAATATTCAAGATGTTTTTGTATAAGTTATGACCTAATTCTATATAAAACTAAACCTGAAAATATCCTCAATGTGAATTATTAACTTAGTTAAAGTTTATGTAATGTTTAAGGTTATGTCCTTCCAGTTGGTATCAGAGGTCGGTTTAAATAACTTTAGAGGTTAGGGTGTTATTTAAGCATAAGTGACATAACCATAATGGTTAGCATATAGAAAGATTCATGGTTATTTTAGATCAATTTAATGAGTTTAATATAACATGAATAAGTATATATTAGTGTTTACCCAAATCCTAAGATATTATATGATGATTTTACTGATATACTAGCACTAACAATTTTGGTTTTAGTAAATGGTTGGATCTTGCTGGCACCAAAGTAACAATGGATGTGAAGGAAACTATGGTGTTTTTTCAAATGAGAAACTAAATGAAATGGGAGCTATAATGAGAACTCTTGTGGTTATTCTTAAACAACTATATGGAGTCGTGATTGACCGCTTGACCCTTGGTGATTTTTCTAAGGAATCATATATGTGAGAAACAAATCACAATGGATGTTCATGTAATAATCATAAATGTAAGTATATTCAAAAAACTTTTGTGTCAAAGATGTTGAATGAAAACCCTATGAAAATGCTTCAATGGTAGGGGAAGATGTTTCATATGTGGTAATTAAGGTCATAAATCAATAACCTACCATGGAAAAGGGAAGCATCCAGTAGACTCCAGTAAAGGGAACAAAGTTCTTTCTGAAGGATCAATTGAATGTTTTTAATGTGGTGTCCTTGGTCTTTATACAAATAGATGTCCTAAGAAGAAGTTTCAGAAATAGGATTATAAGGTATGTAAAAAATATATTTTTACCAATTCCTAAATCCATTCTAATTGAGTATTAGGAAACTAGAAATGACCAATAAAAGGAATGGATTATTTCTTAGCTGATGTTTTTGATATTATTGAATCTTAGGATATGATTCATAATTTAATTTGTAGGAAATAAGTATTACAGAATAAGTTGTAAAAGAATGGTTAATAGATCATGAAGAACTTTTAATGAGTAAGAAGTCTCTAATTAAGGGATTTTGGAGGTGTGGTATATTTTAGGATGATGAAATGCTTAAAATTATTAAGGCTCTTTTGATGATGAGATTACTTTTGATGACTTTTTATAGTATGTATAACCATAAAGTTTGATATGTGAAAATGTTATTCAAGGAAAAAAATTTCTTTTCTTGTGTGGATATAATTGATAACCTTAGGGGTTCATATTATCTTTTGTTTTTGAGGTGATAAATGGTTATTATATTTAGGGATGCAAAACTAAAATTATTTGATAAACATTGAGTATAAATTAGGTTTTGGTTATTTTTGAGGAAATTATATTATTTTTGAGAATGTTAGAAGAATGATATGGTTTTAGAAGAAGGGAAACTCGCTGGATGAGTGACAACCTGTCACGTCCGGTAAGGCCATGGGAATCAAACCAACATTCGAAGGGTGACAAGGGCGCATCACCTACCACTGGCCTATGTGAGGTCCCTGGTTAGTATGACTTATTGTTTTTAGTTAAATGATTTTATTGATCAAGAATAATTTTTTTGGGATCTTATGTTTTATCAAATTCATATCCTTAGTATAGGAAAATGATTTGGTAATTAAGTGATAAATGTTATTTTGGAAGACGTTTTCTCTTTTGGGAAACTATATTCATAAATAAAATAGAATAATATGGGATTTCAATTGAGGATTAATGGTTGATTTTTTATTTTTGAAGAATCTAGGTTTTTATTGTGGACTTATAGAGATTTGGGTTTGTTATGGAAATGATTAACCTATCTTTTAGAATATGTGATTAGGTTAATTAATTTTCATTATGAGACATTGAGAGTGTTCAATGATATTTGGAGATAAATGTTAAGATTTTCCTTGGAAGATTATGTGATCAAATTATTCATAATTTTTGGGTTTCCATCTTAGTTTGGATTACTTTGAAAATTTTTAAGTACATTTGTTTATTGAATAGTCTTTGTTTGAATTTGGGTATTGTTTGTTAAATTTTGTAGATTAAGAGTAGTATTTATTTTTAAAAAGTATTATCCTTTTTAGGTACTATCTGGTCTCATACTAATAATTTTGGTTGTGGTTAATGTCTAAAGATAGGATAATTATATAGTTAATTTTTTTTGATTATGTGATTCTCTAAAATTTGATTCTAGCGCTTTAGATGTGACCAAGTCATCTTGAATACTCATCGTTTGGAGAAAAAGTGAATTTGTGGTTGAAATTTGATTAATGAATGAAACTCTACTTTTCAAGTAAGTATATTTCCTTTTTTCTTATTATAGGATTTAATAAACTTCTTCAACTATATAAAAATGATCTTGAAGCAAAAAATGTTAGACGCCTACTTTTATCAATAGTGTTTTACCCAACCACAAATTTATGGTATTGTGGTGGTTAACTTTATGTGATCAAGTTCTTTATCACTCTCTAATAATCTATGAGAGTTAGTTTGTCTTCTATATCCATGTTTTACTACATGTAATCCTAGTATTTTTTATCTTAGGTGACCATTGTACTTATCTTTCTTTATTTTAAAGTGATAGTTTTATTGACTCTTTTTCTGATGTGGGACATTCAATGAAGTTTCCAAGACCAATTTTAAAATTGCGAGGTTGCAATTTCCAAAAGCTGGTAAGGGTGTAATGACCTAGGTATTTCAAGAATAATAATTTAGATTTCTATTAATACTTATGAATAATATATTAATTTTAATTTAAAGGGGTTGTTTTTTTATAGCATACTCAACACGCAACATCGGGCTTCTCTGAAATCTTATATTGCACACAACATTGAGTTATACTGAAAAATAATACAATAATATTATTAATATTTTAAATAGTAGTTAACGCCCAGCCATTAGATTGGATGGAATTAATAGTATCAACTAAATTTTAAAATATGGTTTACACATGTTTAAACTATTATTCATTGGTTACCAAATTTATTAGAAATGGAAATAAAAACCAATTGAATATAATGGAAGTGTTTTTATGAAAACCTATTTAAAAGATAATAATTTTGTTTTCATATCAATACTTATGGGATTTTATTTAATAAAAAATATATGATATATATTCAATGTAATTTTTGAAATTCATATTATATTTTTTCTGGATATGATATAAGAATAAATTCATTTTTTTAGATAAAAGAAGTATTTTTTCTAAAAATGCAGTTTTACAGCCTTTTGATGAAAAACCCTTTTTAAATCTTGTTTTTGACACCTTTATATGGTTTATTTTACGAAAATAACTTATTATTTTGAATAGGAACATAAAAATATACATTGGATAAAATTTTGGTATTTTTCTGCTTGAGTTCATTTTTAATAAATAGAGAAAAATACTACATTTTAATTCAAAACTGCCTTTTTATCTAATTAATTTATATACTTATATTGTAATTTTAATTGTTATTAAATTTTAATTGGATTATATTTTTATAATTTAATCCAAATTTTGTTATTTTAAGTAATTTCACTTTGAAATTGGACATAAATGCATGGCAATCTTTTGGTAATTTTTACTTCTTAAAAACATGTTTTTTGGTTTTGACAATGGGAATTAATTTTAAATTAATTAATGAATATTTTATTTTTTAATTTGGAAAAATAAATTAAATATTTGGAATCAGTAGTTCTAAATTTTTTAAATAAGATTTTTTTTAGATATTATGAATAGTAACTTCAGTAAATATTTTATTTACCATGGTTAAAGGGTAAATCTGGTAAATAAAGGTAAAACAATAATATTATAATGGTATTAAATTAAACTAACACATTTAGTAACCCTAATTGATGATACATATTCAACCATGGGTGTCCTTGGGTAGATTTTGGGACCCCATGGTGCCACTTGTAATTGAAAATGACATTTTATAAAAATTAATTTAATGTTAAGGAAAATGTAACATCAACATATATCATTTAGTAAAATAGTTTTTATATGGGGTTATATAATTGATATTTTCAAATATAAAAATTCGTTATAAAGATAAAGATATTTCATACATTATGGTATTTTATTTATAATTTTTAGATATCAAAGAAATAAATTTAATTATGACACAATGATGATGCAATGATTGCTTCATTAATAAAGGATTAAAATAAATGATATTATAAATGTTAAAATAAATGTAATTTTGTTATTTTTATACCATCAAATAATTTTATGGATGAAAGTTACATTTTATATTTCTATTAATTAAGTTTTTTTAATCAATCAAGTTGTTATGGATTTTTAAAAAGTCATGATATGAATAGTGTCAAAATTGACATAATTCATATTTGAAAATATAAAATATTTTATTAAATATTATAAAATTAAACAAAAAATCTAATATTCATCCAAATAGATATCATAAGGCTAAAATTATATTATTAACTCTTTAATTGGATATTTTTCATGTTTTGGTAACTATTTTAATTCTCAAACTGTTAAATGCTTGATAAAATGGTAAGAGTAAAAAGGGGTTAAATAAAAAAAGATTAAGATTAAAAAATATCCAAAACCTATAAAATTCTTATTAGATGATTTTATTTTTAAAAATAGTCATATTTTATTATAATTTAATGAGTTTTGGACCTTTTGAAATAGAAAATAATTTTATAATAAAATAATACTTTCAAACTTTCTTAAAGAGCCCCTCCTCTCCCTTATAAAAGGCCATCACCTCAAACCCATTACTCAAATCTCTCAAGCCCCTTGGATCATCCAAACTCTACTCCAATAAGCTCAAAAAAATCCTCTATTACTCTTAGAATTATTACCCTAGGAAGAAGGAAATTCAATAGAGCCCTTTGGCTCAAATCAAAAGAAGTTACCCAATTTGAGGTAACATCTTCTCTCAAGTATCATTCCATTATTTTTCTTTCTCCACTACATATTCACTTATTATTATTTTTTTACATAAAAAATAGTATCATAAATATACTAGTATTTTGTTATGATAATTATTCTAACTACCCTTATAAACACCTCTGTCTACTGGGTATAGAACATAATGTTTTTGTGGATGGTGAACTACTACCTCACAAAACGATGATTATTCAATCTTCTCCTACCACCTCTTCTGGTGGCCATTATGATGGAATTGTAATTATATATGATATTTATTTTATATTTATTCTTCTTTAATTCTAATTTATAACATACCTTTATTCTTTTCATGTTGTATAAATACGATAATTCCATTTGAGGAAGTGTGGACTACCGCCCCCTCAATGTGATATGACTTGTTCATGTTATACATGGAACATATAAAGGATGGAATTAATGAACATAGGTAACATATATAACATATATTTATACTGGAATTATAATATATCTAATTATCATTTATTTTTCAATCCTTTAAATATGAAAAATAAATAAAAGTAGCGTTCAAGTGTACGTACGGCTTACCGTCTCCATGAACGGTGCATTTCATTTCTTATATCCAAATGATATGGACTATTATAAATAAATATACACTGGATATATATGATATATATGATATCTAAATCATGAATATAGTTATGGATATAATTGAATTTTGACCACATAGACAATTAATAATTATAACAAGTTCATTTTTTACTCAAGTTCCAAACATCGACCAAATGTTTGATATAAACTCAAATAATTAACTAATTTTTATAGAAAGGTAATAAGTGATACAAAAGGAATAATAATATTAAAAAATGTAATGAATAAATTATAAATTAACTTAATTTTATTGTTCAAGAAATTAAATAACAAATGAGTCAAGTCGGACATGAGGTAAGGGAACTTATTAACCCAATTTCCATTATTTTGGTTGATCATATACTTCTTGTTTATGTCGTGATATTATTATGTGAGAAATGAATTTTTATATTGTATCTTTTATTTATACTTTCCTTATGTGTACTTATATTTAATAAACATAATCAGTCTGTTTTATTTATAAAATGATCTTTGTAAGGGACTTCATCTTAATCTTCTTTCCTTGAGGCATATTTTGATTTATACATGACATTCTTGTATATGTTGTATAAACACCTTTGACTTTTAATTTCTTTCAAATGGACTCTTTTATCTATGAAGCGTTTTACTAAACAAAAAAAGTATTTTTTTAACATATACAGGGATAATGACCTCTCTGCCATCATAATAGTTATTTGGATTCCTCTATAAGCAATAACGTTTTTAAAAGAAAAAAAACCCCTTATTCCATTTTTGGGTGTTTTGGTATTGAATATGTTTTTTTAAATGGATTGAAAATTTCAATATCTTGAAATTATTTCCTATGATTTGAAATGAATTTTTTTTAGTGAAATATTTATGTTTGAAATATTTTTTGTGTTATAATTATATAATGGTACTTGGACTTTTGATAGGTGGTTACGTGATAAACCAAATGACGGGTGGTTCCGTGATAAACCAAGGATGGGAGGTTATGTTATAACCTCCAATGCATTGGGTATAGAAGTCAGCCGTATGGATATTCCATTTGAAATAATGGTTTGTGGAAGTCGATTGTATGGTTATTCCATTTAAGTATGACTATGTCTCATGTTTACCTTTTATATGTTATACATTGTTTTCAATGGGCTTTATGGTAATATTTTGGTTAAAAAAAGGGTAAGCAATGAACATATATTCAGTGAAGTTTTTTTTCTACTTCATTAAGGTGAAATGTATTACTTTATAATAATTTATTCATGGTTTATATGTTTTTTTGAAAACTAATAGTTTTCCTTCTTTATGTGTCCCTTATTAAGATTTTTATGCTCATCCCAAGTTTTTGAAATGTTTTTCAGAGGACATAAGGCAGAATAGGGTCAAGGATGGGATCAATGAAAATTAATTCTTTTTAAAACATGGAACTAAATATGTTTATTTTCTTTTAAAAGTTTTTATTTCATAAAAAATGGATACTGAGTAGAAGTGTCTACATGTAATACTCAAGATGTTTTTGTATAAGTTATGACCTAATTCTCTAAAACTCTAAACCTAAAAAGATCCTTAAGTTGAATTACTAACTTAATTCAATTATATGTAATGTTTAAGGATGGGTCCTTATAATCATCATCCACCATTAGTTTTTTTTCATCCCTTTTTTAGAAACCTACTTCATCATATGTGGCTTGACAAGTCTCAAAGGTGGAACTATCACCCTGAGGTATTCCACCCTTTCTATCAATGGTTTATTTCAACAATTGATGAAATATTGAAGGTAATGCCACATGGATATAGAAATACGGCATTCTATGAAGGCAATTGTATGCAGTGTATTCCTATATATACATAAAATCACCATCAAATGTGAGATCCCCAAACTGATCTTTGATCTTGATCTTCCCAAGGGTTCTTTTCTCAAACTTATCGTACCCTTGAATGGCCATGTTTGTGAGAGATAAATCCCTTTTGATGTTCCCAAAACATTAGAGGGTTTTAATTGGGATGCAATTGATCCCAGAACCATTTTCAATCAGTATCCTTCATATATCAACGTTATCGATTCCACCCAAAACATATAGGGGTTTTATGTGTCCCTGGATGACCTCTTCCTAATACAAATCTATGAACAAGAAGGTGACATGAAATTCTTATATAATAGTTCCACTCGATATACGTCAGTTTTATAAACTTCTATCTCAAAATCATGTGGGCTCTAGAGGGATTCAATGAGTACCTCCCCATGTTATTTTGAAAGATAGTGCGCATCTAGGATTGAGAGTTTGGCTAGGACAAATTTCAGCTAATTCAAAATGTCATACTTTTGTTCCATAGGTCAGCTTTTCCCAATGTGGAAATAATCCTTATTGTGTGATTTAATAATTGATCCATTAGAGGTAGATGTGTCTGTTTCTTTTGTAGAGGTCGAGGGATCATCTGCTTCCAGTGGGATGGGTTGTATCGGTCTTCCTCTTTGCCTGGGATGATCGATTAATTATACACCCACTAAGAAATATTGTAAGATTACTTGGCACATATGACCTCTAGAGGGTTCTCATACACCACCATGTCTCTATTGGGACTTCTAGAGTTATTTCCCATGGTTCTCGGCTACATATTTTCCCTTTGTGGGTATGTCATTGAAATATTGTGTCTAGCCATGCATGTGTTGTCCCCTGTATCCTTAGCTCCTATGCATGTGGCCTCGTATTCCCCAATTTGGTTTGGGGAACTCATACTATAAGGAATATTTATCAGTTTATAGTGGTTTAATAATCTTATCACATTTATAGAACCAAATATGAGCTCTTCATACAATAAGGGATTCATTGGGAGGGGCAGTGTTCGTGCTTCGTATGTCACAGGATAGAAATATTCAAGGGTCGGTGCTTAAATTAGAGGAGAATATGAATCTTCCTATTCTGTTTTTTTCAGGTATATAATGGTTGCATCCACCTTTTGGGGACATTTTTTAGGTTTCCTTGTTTGGTGTCAGAGATTTTTTGGGTCTATGGAGCTATGCTCTCAAGGGGGAATGATCTCGAACAACAATTTTTTGAGTCATCCAGTTATCGAACTTCTATCTACACCTGGACAAAACTTTCTTCCAATCACCCTGTTCTTCTAAATAGGAAATGGTTATGTAGGAAACCTTCTCTAAGGAGTTATATAACACCACAAGTCTAGAATTTACCTTGCTTTAGAGGACCTCTTTGAAGACCTAGAAATCCTGGATGTTATCACCAACCTTCTATGGAAAGGGAAGTAGTTGGGATGGTTAGTGTGGTTTACCTCACCTATATTCGTGGGATGTGGTAGCATGAAAAGGTTTTTGTCCATGGCTATAAGTAAATAACTAGGGAATTGTTCATTTTGGAAGGATTGGTCTTTAATCATCCATTCCTAAAATCCTGGGTGACCTTGATTTCTATTTCCTATTGGGTAGGGTCAATTTTGTGGTTGTTGTTGCTCGTTAAGAGGTGCTGGGTGGTTCGAGACCAACCTAGGTGCTTGAATATGAACTAATATTGGTTTGAGAGTAACAGTTATAGATTCTTATTTATCAAGTATTTTACCCTTTATTAAAGTCATGAGTTTATATTTATCTTAGGTTCTCTTAATGGAATCTTCCTAGCATTGTGTCATTTTTGTGAACTCAAGGAACCCACCTAGATACTCCATTGTGATCCAAGCTGTCTGCAGCTCATCTGAGATATTTTTAACATTGATTTCCTGCAATTTCTCTTGTGAGAGAGGGATATTGAGTGAATAGTTTAAAACATTGCATCTATCTATTAAGTATTACACCCTCTTAATTTCACATTTCTTTTAGTTCATCAGGTTGGTGATTGTCGTTTTCCTCATCATGGAGCTAAACTGGTAAAGTAATTGATGAAGAATGTCTTCCCATCCAACAATGGATAATTATGGAAAAAAAATTTAATAAAAAAAGTCTATCCCTATCAAATTATATACAAAATACCACAACTTGGTCACCTCCTTCTGGTCTTGAGGGCCCATCATCGAACCACATCGGGATACAAAGTCAGTGAGATGCTGTTTGGGATCTCCCATTCCATCAAAGTTAGAGATGGTAGGACATACAAAATTGTGTGGGTGAAAAGATTCACCCACCCACTTGGGATATGAATTCTTCTTAGGTTTTATAGGGGTGCATAATCATTCCATGGATTCCATTCTAGTGGACAGGGACTTGATGGTGTTGATCAATTTCATAGGTATTATTGTTTAATCCACTTCATGTCTATAGATAGTGGGTGGGGCCTGATGAGGTGGACCTATATTCATCTCTCTCTAATCCTCTATTATTGAAAAAAATGAGTTCTATCGTTAGGGGAAGGTTTTCAAGGTAATAGAGGGAATTCATGATCATTTTTGACTTCCTCATTTATGTATACTAGATACGAAACCAGCCTGACTCTCAGATATCACTCTTATATGTGTATTGAATATTTATACATGTATGGGATGAGTAATATTCATCTTATCATAAAGATTATACCTATCTGGAATTTTCATCCTGACTAACTCATCATTGAGTTTTCTGAGAACTTATATATCATTATAATATTATGAAAACTTCTCCTTCATGGAAGGATTTTTAGTTATTATGGGTAGAAATTGGGATATAGAAACACATTTACCTTCATATTTTGATGTGTTCCCCCAAAGAGGTGGAAAATAAATATTCATGGGTGCTAGATTTTTGATCCTCCATTGGTTCCAGGTGCATACAGTCTCAGTAGGGGCATCTAAATCACCTTCCTCTCAAGGTAAATTTTCCATGTTGTGTCCCACTACTTCTTTATCTTGATCCACATTATTTATTGTGTTGATCGGGATGAAATTCACAGAGGTGTATCAAGTAATGACAGTTTTCCCATTACATTCAACGTAATAGGATGTTTATGTACAACCTATATTAGGTTCGTTTCTAAAACCCTTGGCCATAGGGGGTTGGTTTGGATTCAAACCTTGGTGGGGATTAATTTCCTCTATCATATGCTCCTCACATATCATCTTGTGAGTAGTAACCTTGAGGGATTTTCCTATTGTGATTGTTGAACAAGTCCTGAATATTATAGGTTTGTCTTGGAGTGGAATGAATGAATGGGATTTCAGCCATCGATATTAACCTCCTATCCTGTAGAAGATTGATTCTCTCTATGGTAATGATGATGATGAAAATTCCTGCATCCATAGGGTTAGGGATATTCAGGACTACAATTTTAATTGATTAATTATTTTGTTGAGGATATGATGCTTTTAGGTGATGATTTGATGATTCTTTGCAAGGGAATTGAGATAAAAATTCCCCCAAACCACTAGGATGAGGTTGATATATAACCTTTGTGTATTTCATGTCGATTATTTTGGGGGATGATGAACCAAGTGA